>LUGF01020225.1:131401-144627 GCA_001625245.1 Calycopis cecrops
TAAGGGAGTTTTATCTGTAACCCCGAATCCACTGTGGAGTGATTTCAGGTATTTATCACCTTTTATTTTATTAAAGTAAAAATATTGTGATTGATTTTTATTTGACTCGTGTGAACCCATTAGGGATATAATAAAATATTATAAAATTGTTGTGTTTTATTTCTAACTAGTTGACCTAACAGACACTGTCCTGACATTAATAAAAATATATGTGGTAAATATATGTAAAATGGTACCGGAACAAACTTGTGTCTGAAATCGAGTCGAGCTTACGCGAAGTCTCTGAATGGGGCCGACTAAATTTAGTCCAATTCAACCCTATAAAGACACAAGTTTGCGCGTTTTCTGCTAAAAGAACACCCTTTGTCGTATCTCCTCGATTCCAGAATACTCCCCTCATAGATACAGCTAGCATTATAATACTGGGCGTCGACATATCGAGTAACGTTCAGTTTCGCGGTCACTTGGAAACGAAGGCTAAATTAGCGTCGTAAAAACTAGGTGTGCTCGGCAGGGCGAAGCAGTACTTCACACCAGCCCGACGGCTGCAACTTTACAAAGCGCAAGTCCGACCGTACATGGAGTACTGCTCTCACCTTTGGGCCGGAGCCCCGCAATATCAGCTCGTTCCATTTGACCGTATACAACGAAGAGCGACTCGAATCGTCGATAACCAGTATCTCACCCGCCAGCTTGATACTCTTGCCTTGCGTAGAGATGTTAGCTCGCTGTGCATCTTCTATTTTATTTATTACGGGGAGTGTTCCGAGGAATTGTACGGATTAATACCCGCAGCCGAATTCCATTATAGGACTTCGCGCCGAAAGTCCAAATTCCACCGCCCCCTCATAGATACACACTACTGTGCGCTATTAGCGCAATTTCATTCCCCCCCCTCGGTATTTCCGAACCGATACGACCTAGGGATCTTCAAGAAAAGAGCTTATTTTTTCCTCAAAGGTCGGCAACGCATCTGTTAGACCTCTGGTGTTACGAATGTCTGTGGGCGTTGGTGATCACTTTACATCAGGTTACCCAACTGCTCGTTTCCCTCCTATGCTATATAAAAAGATGGCATAATATAGTAACAATGTGGGACTAATTAATTAGTTTCACATTATTGTTACTCTAAAAATTGAGATTTTTATTCTTATGGCACACTTCATTAGACTAGAGCGCTGCTGTCACCGGGTCAGATATGTTGGTACTATACCTGTCGATATCTGTAAGTCATGTAGAACTATGATAAAAGAAGATTTAGGTAACAAGGCAAGACGATCTGATAATAGAATGCAAAAAAAGCAACTATAAAATTGTGTGTGTCTTTTTCGGCGTGTGTTGTGTCTTGTGATGCCAAAGTTATACCGAAAGAGAGTCTAGAATATACTTACTCCTAACAGACTATAAATAAGCCATTTTGAGGATTTTAAGGTAGTAAATTTCCCCAAACTTAAAAAATAATTGTTTCGCCTACTTATAAGAACATTGATTTGGTAATTAACAATAAATACAATATAAGTCAAAAAAATATGTTTAAAATGAATAAACTAGTAAAATGCAAGCAAAGTGTAAATAGTTATTATTTTAATACAACTTATGCGCCATACTGTACACCAGTCTCCACCATCAAAAGTAAGTTGATGAACTTCTTTATAAGCTCACAGTTAACAACAGCTTTAGCCTTTATTATTTAAAAATAGTTAAACCATGGACAACCACGCCGTCAACTGTCAAGATGCTGTCATATTTTGATAGGTCACTACCGTCACTAATCACTATTTACATTTGTTTACAAGTTCGAACCAAAACATTTCTTGTTATTTAAACCTGTCGAAACTTTAAATCTAATTTTTGTAAATATTAGGGTTGCTTATTATTCGTATTATATTCGTATTTTGTATAATATGGTTTCTGATCCTGAAAGTAACGTAATGTTAACAGAAGAGGCGAAACAAGCAAGAGCTATACTTAGAGAAAAGTTTCTGAAAACTGTTAATGAATTAAATGGTATTTATATTATTGTCGGTACGCGTTGACACTATTAGACATACATTTATATGTTTATAGGAAAGGACGTAAATGAATTAATAAAAAATGAATTGTATTTATTCAATTTCTACTTTCTATTTTGGGTATTTAGTGATAAAAATGACAGAATGCAGTCTTTAATTTAATGGTTTAATAAATAGCTGAATTGCACATATTATTCTCTTTCATGTTTTGTATGTAATTTTCAGGATCAACCTGTAAAATTCTAACATATGAACAATCAATGTTGCAAGCGACATTCACAGCATGGAAGCCAGACGGATCGGACATATTAGTAAAGGATTTGAAGACACCAGCTAACATCAAGATGAGCTCTGCATTATTGAGGACACCTGATGTTATCGCAATAACTTTTGATAAACCTATTGAAGCATTAGAATCAAATTAGTATAGAATTTTATAGTTTAGGGATTTATTAAATTTGATATGCCATCTTGGTCTGACTGCTGCACATGGTAGAACTATTTGGTAGAACCAAAGTTGTTCTAGACTGTCTTCATACATACCTTACCATACCACACCATACCATACCTTGTGGATGAACTACAAATATAAATTAATATTAACTAACATGTGGGATCAACTACTTACATAATATTAAAAACATTATCCTTCCAATCTTAATAAATGTTTTTTACATTTCTGAGTTTTTTTTTACTTCGTATATAATACTTATGTATACAATTCCTTAGATACAATACTGGAATATTTGAAGGGTCTTCCAACCAACCAATTGCAGATCAAACAGATTGCGAATCATGAGTATTCCGGGTAAGGAGCAAATACCGTTCTTTCACACCGAAGTAGGTGGAAAGTTTAGTGAGGTTCCCGGACAGCCTAACTCATAAAATAAAACCAGAGGTTATACAGACAAATAATTTTGTTGCAAAAATTAAGTCTAAGCTATATAAAGTCTCACTGAATAGAACAGCATATTCACTACTTAGCACTGGTATTGATATGTGCACATGAGTGGCAAACATCCAAGCACATTAAGGTTGTGCAGATGTGTGTGGGCCTATTGAGGAGGATATCCCGTAATACTCAAAAAGTGTATGTGCTAATTAGTGATTGTAAGAGAGGTCGAAGCATTTACGAATTGCCTGTGACTGCACATCATAAGTACATAACGCACATCTGTCTGTTATCAAATTCTTTTGCCTTCTCGCTCATCCTGCGCCTGAATTGCATTACATTTTTATTTAACTTTTTTATTGCTTAAGGTAAGGAAGCGTCCAAGTATGAAGCAACGCAATTTTTTAAGATTTTTGACCCTCCCTTCTCCCATGTAACGCGCCGTAACGTTGTTGTATAGCTTCCCCCCGCCTCCCAAAACGTTACGTAACACATAGCATATTTTAAGGTTTCATTTGTCAAAATTTTTCTAACTTGGGATATTATTTTGCTTATTTAAAAAGAAAACAATGTAACCCGTTGAAATACGTTGTTCAAAACCTCCCTCCCGCCCATGTAACGTATCGAAACGTTTTACAAGAGCCCCCTCCCCCCAACTTGCGTTACGTAATACTTGAACGCTAATGTAATCAAGCAGTAGTCTTTTGGTAAGTAACTATCACGACCTGCTCATATCTCACTTCACATCACACCATCAACAACACGATGCTCGAAAGCATAGCCATAATTGTATTCCGGTTGTGCCGTCCTGATTTAACTGTAACGCAGCACAGCCATTTACGAGACTTTTTGTCAACAGTGCTAACAGAATCAACAAGTACATGTGCCAGGCGTGATGTGAATTTAGATATTCTTTGGCAATATTGGGTGCTCCAATAATCTATATCTATACTAATATTAAAAAGAGGAAAGATTTGTATGTATGTAACGAACAAGCTCCGAAACTATTGGACCGATTAAAAAAATCTTTCACTTTGTATGCTACATTATTACAGATTACCATAGGCTATTTTTTACCGCGGGAAAATTCTTCATTCTCATGGGGAAACGGGTAAAGTTTTAAGCGGCTGAACCGAGTGTTGGTCTTCAACCCGGAGGACTGACGACTCGGTTAAGGGCAATTCACACCAAAAGCGCGGCGAAGGGCAGCGAAGCGGAGCGCACTTTCAGTGTCATATAAAATTAAACTTTATTTTCATTACTGTAGTACTTACTTATTATCGAATTCTCGCTACTTCCGTGCGGATTCCAGCGACTTCTCGCGCAGTCGCGGGAATCCGCGCGTCTCGTTCGAGTTTGTCATGCAATAATAAGTATTATAGTAATTATTATAAAGTTGAAATTCATATGACACATAAACTGCGCTCCGCTTCGCTGCCCTTCGCCGCACTTTTGGTGTGAGTTGACCCGAAGGTGACAGGAGCCGCTGGATGCAAGTGGCTCGTGATGGCGAGCTATAGCGCCACCAGACCCCCCCATAGGGATGGGGAAGATATAATAATCTCTTGACCCGACCGATTGTTGTGAAAATTTCTGTATGTGTGTACTGGGTATATGAAAATAGTCTGTAATGTAAATTTCATCCTGATAGTTCCACAGGATAGTTGCCGTTGAAACCGGGCGTATCTCGAATTCTAAAGTCTTCTACTTACATCTTGCAAGTCACATGCATTGAAATTGTCGAGTAATTTCTACCCTCTCAATCAATATACAGTAAGCCGGTACGTGGAGAAACGTGGAGTAAACCCAACGCACCCAGGTAATTGAGATAAATCGGGGGCGCGTTTTTATTTTACCTTTTCACTTTTTCGGGGCCATCAATTATTCACCGAATTAACTCTAAATTTGTTGGACAAATGTAAATAGAAGTCTTCGTTAGCTGTATTTTTGTGCATTTGAATGAATTATATTTATTTCAGAATAATAAAAAATTGAATGTTTAGAAATGAGGTGATGAAATAGGAAATTCAAATATCGTAACTCTTAAGATTTCAGCGATAAATGAAATGAAATGAAATGAAAAAGTTTTTATTCAAAATAGAATTACAGAAATTACTTTTTGAACGTCAACATTTAAATCTACCACCGCGCCGGTTCAACCCTAGCCCTAAGCTGAGAAGAACCGGCGAAACAAACTCAGCGGTTATAGAATGCGGCGGTATAGAAACTGCTCTCATAATGCGATTGTAATTGAGAAGTGAATTAGCAAATACAAAAAGACAGTGCAGCCGAAACGGGCCTGCTTCACCGAGAGGTACCTCCGGGCTCCGTTCAACTGCCGTGAGTTCACAGCTATTCTATTGTGTTACTGCGTTTTGTGAGTTTCAGGTGGCCCATAGCGGTAGAGGAGTAAATATCAAAACAACATTTATCCGGATGTCTATGGGCGTTGAAGCCAATGTCCGAATCACTCAAAGTAACGCTGCAATAATCTTCTGAAGAAAAAGCATCTGAATATTCATTAATCTTGTCATTATTAATGGTTCACAAAATGGCTCGGTTTGCTCTTTTAGGACATGTTACAAAAGCTATTCAAGCAAATGTTTTTCTATTTCTACTAATTACAATACCCCGTGTTTCCCCGGCGGCCTGCGGTCTGTCACGAGCCCCATGGTACCCGCGCGCACCGACCTGTTGCTCAATCGATTGGCCCGGCCTGTAGCCTGTATGGCGCACACTCAACGCTCTGCACCCGAGCCTCGTCATCGAGGCTGAGTGATTGCTTACCCTCGCCTACGCGAACGTAGATGAGTCTTACCTGCACAGCTTGGCTTCTTTCTTCCCTAAAGTGAATTATTAAAATTCTCTTGAGAAATTTATTTCTCAAGAGAATTTTATGACATTTATGTCTTCGATATGTTCTTTATAGACATCGAGACATTTATGTCTCGATGTCTATTCTTTCTACTGATATCTATAAATGTGAATGTTTGTATGTTTGTTAATCTTTCACAAAAACATTACTGTAAGGATTTAGTTCAAATTGAACACAGATTACAATCTGAAATGATATCAATGTAAATCCAGAAATAATGCGGGTGAATCTACAGGACAGCAAGTAAAGCTATAAATGACGGATTTTAATTTTTAACAAACATGTTCGATTAATATCTTAGTTTTATATAGACTACGAAACATAGAAGTCGTTATTTATTTTTTGTTTAGCAGTTCTATAAAACCAGCACAAATATTTGTTCTTTCATACCTACTTGGACTTTACTCGGTATATTTACATGACTGTTCCACCCGTAGTATATATAATCTAAGGTTCCACCTATCTCAACTATTAAAATTACAGTTACGCTGATAAGTCATCTATAGCTTGTGTGTTTCCGATTGCCTATTGGAGGTGGGTATAAAAGGAGAACGACAAATCTAAACATTATTATTCTTGAGAATCAAAGTATGCCAATGAGGTTGATTTTATTGTCATGTGACCTCTAATCCGCCTTGATTTTTTAATGTAATTTAGTTTACAAAATGATTGCACACGTTATAATTAAAGAAAGAACTGTCACAAGTTAGCGCCACTCCACACTGCGCTTGTTTGTAATTAAAACGAATTAAATGTCACTTTGCCCTTTCAGTTTGCATTTTAAAGTGCCTGAAACCAAACTGAAACGTTGAATTTAAAGCGACTAAGGGAAACTAATTTACCATCAAAGTATATTTCTGTGTGTATTTTGTAAATTACTTTCTTAAGTCGATGTTTATAGGCACCTAAGTACCGATCATATTTTTTTTTATTCTGTGTCACTGGCGATATTAAGTCTATTCTTTTAAGTATTTAATCAAATAAAGACGCCGGGTGTGTGTGTCTCCGAAATGGACGAGTGGTCTTTTTACCTTTGACAGAGCGCCTGAAGGTGGACTCTCCAGTTGATTAAATAATCAAAGGTCTAATCAGACGACATCTCATGCGCTAAAATCTGTGAAGTCTTTAAGGTTTAACAGGAAACAAATTAATCCACAGTCCTACATTTCAATTGTTGTTCTGTAATTGTGCTGTATGGTTGCAATTAAAGTTTTATCTATCTATATTAAAATATTATACTTGAAACACATTACCTACCTTCTAACACATTTGCCTAAAAGTACAATAAATGCGGCATCTCTGTTGATACAATATTAAATTTAAATTAGCTGGCAGTAGGTGGCAGGAACAATCATGATCAGCAGCCTGTCCACTGCTGGACACGGGCCTCCCCTATAGAGCGCCATAAGAGTCAACTCGCACCAAAATTGCGGCGAAGGGCAGCGAAGCGGAGCGCAGTTTATTTGTCATATGAATTTCAACTTTATAATAATTACTACTTATAATACTTATTATCGCATGAGAAACTCGAACGAGAGGCGCGGATTCCCGCGACTGCTCGAGAAGTCGCTGGAATGCTCCAGAAGTCCCGAGAATTCGATAATAAGTAGGTACTATAGTAATGAAAATAAAGTTTAAATTCCTATGACACTGAAAGTGCGCTCCGCTTCGCTGCCCTTCGCCGCTGTTTCGGTGTAAGTTGAGCCTAAGTCACGGTCACGAGCCATTTGCATCCAGCATAGTGTGGGGATGAAGGCAAAATCCCCCTAAGGATGGCAGGATCAATATTGTCACTAAATTTTGATCGGTCCATTCCACTTAATATTAGGTCTTTACTTATGAAATTGCCGTTTTTCATGAAATAAATGAAACGTATTTTTTTTATATATTTTTTTTTTCTATAAATCAAAGTAATAACCCATGCAATCAATGCATCTTTGCCAATGTATTGGTAGCTTATTGATGCCCTTTTTGAAGAAATCTGCTGGACGGAAGGCAACAAATTCTTCAAAGGCATTTTGTACTGCCTCTCGGTTATTGAACTTTTTTCCCACCAAGAAGTTATCCAAATTCTGGAAAAAGTACAAGTCTGTAGGCGCAAGGTCTGGTGAGTACGGCGGATGACGAAGAACTTCCAACCCCAGCTCCTGTAGCTTGGATACCGTCTGCTGTGCAGTATGAGGTCGTGCGTTGTCGTGCAGAAGCAGTGGAGCCGAACGATTGACCAAAGCTGGTTGGAGACGTGCGAACTTCTCCATCATTGTGTTCAGTTCTTCACAGTACACATCTGCGGTAATGCTCGTCCCGTTTGGTAAGAAGGTGTGATGAATAACACCCGCGTTAGACCACCAA
Source organism: Calycopis cecrops (assembly GCA_001625245.1). Lineage (NCBI taxonomy): Eukaryota > Metazoa > Arthropoda > Insecta > Lepidoptera > Lycaenidae > Calycopis > Calycopis cecrops. The sequence goes on from LUGF01020225.1 coordinate 139,533, forward strand.
ACAGTCACCATCACTTTTTTAGGGGTAAGTTTTTGTCTAGGGCATTATTTGGGTGCTGAACTAGGGTCCAACCAACTTGCTGAGCGTTAACGATTGTCGAACAGGATCCATTTTTCGTCACAAGTAACAATACGATTTAGAATTCCTTCATTTGTATGCCGGTTGAGCAGTGCAAGGCACTTCTCGACGCGTACTTCGAGCTGGCGATCATTGAGTTCGTGGGGTATCCATTTGTCGAGCTTTTTTACCTTTCCAATTTGACGCAAATGGATCAATATTGTTTTGATGCTAACGTCGAAAGCTGCTGCTAATTAAGCCGTAGTTTCAGTATCATCAGCTTCCAGAATCGCCCTTAATTCGTCATTGTCGACCAAAGTTTTTGGACGACCACGGGGTTCATTTTTCAGGTCAAAATTTTCAGCACGGAAGCGGGCAAACCAATAACGGGTGGTGCGTTCGTTTGTAGTGTTTGTTCCGTAAACGTCATTGATGTTGCGTACCGCTTGTGCCGCTCTGCTGCCACGACGGTACTCATATTCCATAATTACTGGAATTTTTAACGTATCCATGATAACATAAAATGTTCGAAGGCGATGAAAACCAAACACTAACTATTAAACAAATGACGATTTTATAAAAAATAATACCATGTTTTTAAAATAAAATTAATTTGAAATTAGAATTATCAGCCAGAAACAAATCATTTTCATTTGAAAAGGCCAGTACTACAAAACGGCAACTTCATAGGAAAAGACCTATTATTACTTTCTTTACAAAATACATAATACTTTCTGTTTTTCGCCAGACATTTTGTGTCTGGGATAGGTACCGAAAATAGCAATCTAGTCTAGTCCAATCGAGTTTCCAGTTTTATATCTACGCTCATAGAACAATCCGCGCAGATTGATTTTAATCTATTTCTTGTGTTTTATGTCGCTTATAAATTCGTTTCAATATTCCCAGCGTACAAAGTCGAAGGTAATTAATTTATTATAATTAATTTTTGAAAACAATAAATAAAAAACTTATTAATTAAGGAATGGAAAATAATAAATTGAATCGATTTTGCGATTGATCGCTTGAAGCTTAAGATATTCGGATGACCTGTGTTCCTGTCGAGAATTCAATTTCAAATTAATAAAGGTAAGTAACTAAGGTGAAATTAATATTTTTTTCTTTGCTTAAATTATTTTTACTGTAGAAGTTACTCTATAAATAAAAATAATTGAGTTTATCAAATCACAGCGCAAGTGAAATTTATATGCACGGGACAAATTTACAGACTGTATTTACACAGTAACTATTTATTAATCTGTGCTATAAGGCCAGTTGAAATTATTGATGTTAAACGTAAGTATATCACTTGCTACGCTGTCATAACAACCCACGCCACCTAACCCGCAACGTTGAGTACGCATAGTAGATGTAGCCGAGTCTTATAAAGCGTCATTCGTGAAAGAGGCCAATAAAGATTACTCTTAGGTAGTAATGTTTAGTTTTAAAAACCTTTAATCAAGGCTTCAGGAGAAAGGAATGTCAGATAGTTGACCTTACTCCTGTGAGGGTGTAGCACCTGTAATACCACTGTGATTGGACGGACCCTGGACTCGAACCCACACGATCTGTACCTACTTATTTTTACCACTGAACGTAAGTGCTATACAAAAGAGCTGCTACATAACCGGCACCTTTTACCCAGGTAACGCTATCACAAGTCAACCAAATCCAAGATCACGTTCATTGGTATGCGGGCCGCTGTGTGATACCTCTTATCCCTGTACCCCTCCGTTCACTCATACACGACTCACCCTTACATCTACACCACACACAAACCCTCGTTAAGTTTTCATAACAAATTCAAAATGTTTTATTCAAAACTAGATGTCCCTTCAGACCTCCTGTCGAAATTGTAGATTTTTGCCATTTTGACGTGCAATGTTCAGTGGTGGAACTGTCACATTACATTACGATTTTTGTCATTTGAACGTGCAATGTTCAGTGGTGGAACTGTCTCATTGCCTTATGATTTTTGTCATTTTAACATGTAATGTTCAGTGGTGGAACTGTCGCATTACCTTACTCTGAAAAAATATGATTTATATATCTACGTGTTTAAAATATTTCTGTAACATTTTAAAAATATATCTACATATAAACCTCTGCCATAACAAACGCATAAATGATTGTAATGATTGTAAACAAATTAAGTTGGTGCTTATTAACATTTGTTCCGAAATTGTAGCCTGACATCCGTCAGTCTGTCCAGCTGTCCGTCTGTCCGTCTGTCCATCTGTCCCTTTGTCCTCCTGCCCGCCTGTCTACCCGTCTGTCCGTCTGTCCATCTGTCCCTTTGTCCTCCTGCCCATCGGTCCACCTGTCCGTCTGTCCCTTTGTCCATCTGTCCGTCTGTCCATCTGTCCCTTTGTCCTCCTGCCCGTCTGTCCACCTGTCCGTCTGTCCACCTGTCCGTCTGTCCCTTTGTCCATCTGTCCGTCTGTCCATCTATCCGTCTGTCCATCTGTCCCTTTGTACACCTGTCCGTCTATCCATCTGTCCCTTTGTCCATCTGTACTACTTCTAATATATTGCAGATAAATGTCAAATAAATTTCATTCGTTGCAAAATTTTTAAGCTGTTATCGGTAATACAAATTGTACCTCCGGCGAGCACGCGAAATATTATCAAAAACCTAACAAAAATTCTAATTGTACCTTTCGTTGTATCATAAAAGTGATAAAAATAAGCGTAAACTTAATTGCTTTTTTAATTTAGAATTTTATAACCGTGCCCTAAAGAGGAACCCTCTAAAAATAAAAGACGTCATTTAGATAATACAAGCGCGGAATACAAATTCAATTCCCTAGAGACCAACCTGGGTAGTCTGTGCTGGTAGAGACTGTAGAGCACAGAACAAATATACTCTACAGAGCTGTAGAGGGCACAGATAAAAAACTAGCGGCCGAGTGCTCGAATGTTGCGATGTAAAAAATTGTTTCACAGTCGTTACCGTTCAAAAACAGAACGAGCCAATTGTACGTATCTGTATTGAATTCTCTGCGCGCCGCTCAAATAGCGGGGCCATTCAAACATGAACGTAGCAATTTAACACTTTTCTGTTATTTTAATATTTTATAACAAACTAGCTGCGCCCCGCGGCTTCACCCGCGTAAATTTAAATCTCGTGGAAAATAGAAAATCATCCCATAGCATCCCATAGGAACATTTTTCGGGATAAAAACTATCCTGTGTTAATACAAGTTACTCTCTATGTGTTGCCAAATTTCATGAAAATCGGTTCAGCAGTTTTTGCGTGAAGGATTAACAAACAAACATACCTACATACTTTCGTATTTATAATATTATGTAGGATTTTTAAGTACTGGTCAGTTCTTTCGCCTTTATAATATTACTAACTGCGCCCCGCGGTTTCACCCGCGTAAATTTCAACTCCGTGGAAAATAGAAAATCATCCCATAGCATGCCATAGGAATATTTTTTCATGATAAAAACTATGCTATGTGTAACACACACTTGTATTAACAAGTTACTCTCTATGTGTGTGCCAAATTCCATGAAAATCGGTTCTGCAGTTTTTGCGTGAAGGAGTAACAAACAAATAAACAAACTTACTTTCGCATTTATGCTTATGTTCCTATTAGTATTAAGTTAGTATTTAATGATTATTAAATTGGGGTGGCATAGTCACTGAATGACAAAAAAACTTTTCTACAGAAAATAAAGATTAAAAAAAAAATATTTATGTAGGATTTTTAAGTAGGTACTGGTCAGCATCCAAATCAGATTATACAGGGCTATTTGTTGGTCACCGGCCAAATTTTAAAATAAGGAAGTAAACACCACTCCAAGGGTGTGTTTTAAATTTTATCGTCTAATTGTAATATTATTGTTAAATAAAAATCGATTTGAAATTGTCCTTAAAAATACATCGATTGTTGTTGCATGCACGTGGTAACCAAGAAATATGTTTTACAACATGGGACAAAGTGATTGTATCTAACGAGGAAGATACCTCAGCCATGTTTTTTTAAATGGGGGACGTCAGCACTGCTGACATCAATGACTTCACGACGATGATGGTCCATGGTAGGTTTTCAAATAAAACTATTCCAACTTCACAACAGCTTAGTTTTATTATCTGGGCAGCGTAACGTTGTCCCAGAGAGCTTCACGCTGTATGAATACTTCGATTACAATGATTGCCTCGTCGTAAATTGCGGAGAATTTATATTGCAAGTAACACGTGTTCAACTAATTAAGCTAATGATTGCGATAAGAACATTCAAGAATTTACACTTTTACAATCAATTGTTCCATTGTAATAAATCAGGTAGTCTTCGCGCCGATATATCAAATTATTTTTTATTCTTTTTTATTTCATAAATCGAATGTCCTATTGATTCTGAACCAAACCTGAAAATTTGGCCGGTACCCTCTACCGCCGGAAAATCATCCGAAGTCCGAACGAAGCGCGATAGCATAGCTGTAACTAAAGTTAGATGATACCGCCTTAAAAGGAGGTAGGTATTTCGTGAGCGAAAGGGAACACCCGATCGGGCGGCCCAATGGTTGCAATACAGCCTGGCGCTAACTATATCGTCGCATCACTAGTGTAACACCGTCAACTCAATAAGTTGTTAAGGGTCAACTCACACCAAAAGAGCGGCGAAGGGCAGCGAAGCGGAGCGCAGTTTATGTGTCATATGAATTTCGACTTTATTTTCATTACTATAGTACTTATTATCGAATTCTCGCGACTTCTGGAGCATACCAGCGACTTCCCGAGCAGTCGCGGGAATCCGCGCGCCTTACCTACCGGGCGGGTCGCTTCGCTTCGCTGCGCTTCGCCGCTCTTTCGGTGTGAGTTGACCCTAAGGTTATCATATTTATATCACAGGTATAGGGAGCATGTTTGGCAGGGTACATTTAATATTGTTATATTTAAGGACATCCACTGCTGGACATAAATCTCCCCCATAGAGCGGTATAAAACATCACTTACATCAATGTATCCCTTCGCCGCCGCCACGTGTAGTGGCGTCCCGCCAGTCTTCGGATCTCTAACCTCCATGTAACC
>LUGF01020225.1:148916-173558 GCA_001625245.1 Calycopis cecrops
CCAGTATAGTGTGGGGATGAAGGTAAAACCCCCCTAAAAATCGCAGGACCAATATTGTGACTAAATTTTGATTGGTCCATTCCACATACTACTTTCTTTACAAAGTACTACTTTCTGTTTTTCGCCAGGCATTTCGTGTCTAGGCTAGGTAACGAAAGTAGCAATCTAGTCTAGTCTAATCGAGTTTCCAGCTACATATCTACGCTCATAGAACAATCCGCGCAGATTGATTTTGATCTATTTCTTGTGTTTTATGCCGCTTAGAAATTCGTTTCAATATTCCAAGCGTACAAAGTCGAATGTAATTAATTTATTATAATTCATTTTCGAAAACAATAAATAATAAACTTATTAATTAAGGAATGGAAAATAATAAATTGAATGACACGAGGCGTCGCTTGAAGCTTAAGATATTCGGGTGACCTGTGTTTGTGTCGAGAATTCAATTTCAAATTAATAAAGGTAAGTAACTGAGGCGAAATTAATATTTTTTTCTTTGCTTAAATTATATTTACTGTAGAAGTTACTCTATAAATAAAAATAATTGTGCTTATCAAATCACAGCGCAAATGAAATTTATATGCACGGGACAAATTTACAGACTATAATTACACAGTAACTATTTATTAATCTGTGCTATAAGGCCAGTTGAAATTATAGATGTATAGATGTAGCCGAGTCTTATAAAGCGTCATTCGTGAGGGAGACCAAGGAAATCTTAGGTACTCTTAGGTAGTATGTTTAGTTTAAAAACCTTTAATCAAGACTTCAGGAGAAAGGAACAGATAGTTGACCTTACCCCTGTGAGGGTGTAGCACCTCTAATACCACTGTGATTGGACGGACCCTGGACTCGAACCCACACGATCTGTACTTATTTTTACCACTGAACGTAAGTGCTATACAAAAGAGCTGCTACATAACCGGCACCTTTTCCCCAGGTAACGCTATCACAAGTCAACCAAATCCAAGATCATGCTCATTGGTATGCGGGCCACTGTGTGATACCTCTTATGCCCGTACACCTCCGTTCACTCATACACGACTCACCCTTACATCTACACCATACACAAACCCTCGTTAAGTTTTCATAACAAATTCAAAATGTTTTATTCAAAACTAAATGTCCCGGCAGACCTCCTGTCGAAATTGTAGATTTTTGCCATTTTGACGTGCAATGTTCAGTGGTGGAACTGTCACATTACATTACGATTTTTGTCATTTTAACGTAAAATGATCAGTGGCGGAACTGTCACATTACATTACGATTTTTGTCATTTTAACGTGAAATGATCAGTGGCGGAACTGTCACATTACCTTACGATTTTTGTCATTTTAACGTGCAATGGTCAGTGGTGGAACTGTCACATTACATTACGATTTTTGTCATTTGAACGTGCAATGTTCAGTGGTGGAACTGTCTCATTGCCTTATGACTTTTGTCATTTTAACGTGCAATGTTCAGTGGTGGAACTGTCGCATTACCTTACGATTTTTGTCATTTTAACGTGCAATGTTCAGTGGTGGAACTGTCGCATTACCTTACGATTTTTGTCATTTTAACGTGTAATGTTCAGTGGTGGAACTGTCGCATTACCTTACGATTTTTGTCATTTTAACGTGCAATGTTCAGTGGTGGAACTGTCGCATTACCTTACGATTTTTGTCATTTTAACGTGCAATGTTCAGTGGTGGAACTGTCGCATTACCTTACGATTTTTGTAATTTTAACGTGCAATGTTCAGTGGTGGGACTGTCGCATTACCTTACGATTTCTGTCATTTTAACGTGCAATGTTCAGTGGTGAAACTGTCACATTACCTTACTCTGAAAGAATATGATTTATATATCTACTACTATGTGTTTAAAATATTTCTGTACCATTTTAAAAATATATCTACATATAAACCTCTGCCATAACAAACGCATAAATGATTTTAATGATTGTAAACAAATTAAGTAGGTGCTCATTGACATTTGTTCCGAAATTATAGCCTGACATCCGTCAGTCTGTCCAGCTGTCCGTCTGTCCGTCTGTCCGTCTGTCCATCTGTCCCTTTGACCTCCTGCCCGCTTGCCCAGCTGTCCGTCTGTCCGTCTGTCCATCTGTCCCTTTGTCCTCCTGCCCGTCTGTCCACCTGTCCGTCTGTCCCTTTGTCCATCTGTCCCTTTGTCCTCCTGCCCGTCTGTCCACCCGTCTGTCCACCCGTCTGTCCGTCTGTCCACCTGTCCCTTTGTCCTCCTGCCTGTCTGTCCACCTGTGCGTCTGTCCCTTTGTCCATCTGTCCGTCTGTCCATCTGTCCCTTTGTCCACCTGTCCGTCTGTCCATCTGTCTCTTTGTCCATCTGTACTACTTCTAATATATTGCAGATAAATGTCAAATAAATTTCATTCGTTGCAAAATTTTAAAGCTGTTATCGGTAATACAAATTGTACCTCCGGCAATGTCTACGATAAGGCACGCGAAATATTATCAAAAACCTAACAAAAATTCTAATTGTACCTTTCGTTGTATCATAAAAGTGATAAAAATAAGCGTAAACTTAATTGCTTTTTTAATTTAGAATTTTATAACCGTGCCCTAAAGGGGAACCCTCTAAAAAATAAAAATGTTACTAAATAAATGACGTCATTTAGATAATACAAGCGCGGAATTCAAATTCAATTCCCTAGAGCCTGTAGAGAGCACAGATAAAAAACTAGCGGCCGAGCGCTCGAATGTTGCGATGTAAAAAATTGTTTCACAGTCGTTACCGTTCAAAAACAGAACGAGCCAATTGTACGTATCTGTATTGAATTCGGGGCCATTCAAACATGAGCGTAGCAATTTAACACTTTTCTGTTATTTTAATATTTTATAACAAACTAGCTGCGCCCCGCGGCTTCACCCGCGTAAATTTAAATCTCGTGGAAAATAGAAATTCATCCCATGGCATCCCACAGGTACATTTTTTCGGGATAAAAACTATCCTGTGTTAAAACAAGTTACTCACTATGTGTTGCCAAATTTCATAAAAATCGGTTGAGCAGTTTTTGCGTGAAGGATTAACAAACAAACATACCTACATACTTTCGCATTTATAATATTATGTAGAATTTTCAAGTACTGGTCAGTTCTTTCGCCTTTATAATATTACTAACTGCGCCCCGCGGTTTCACCCGCGTAAATTTCAACTCCGTGGAAAATAGAAAATCATCCCATGGCATGCCATAGGAATATTTTTTCGGGATAAAAACTATGCTATGTGTAACACACACTTGTATTAACAAGTTACTCTCTATCCCCCTTATTATTAAACATAGAATAGCTCTATCCAAGGAATAACCTAGTAATAAACTGACATCTGTCAAATTCCATAATAAAAAACACATAAAAAGTATGGAATTTGACAGATGTTAGTTTATTACTAGGTTATTACTTGGATATAGTTATTCCGTGTTTATTAATAAGGGGGTATGTGTGTGCCAAATTCCATGAAAATCGGTTCTGCAGTTTTTGCGTGAAGGAGTAACAAACAAATAAACAAACTTACTTTCGCATTTATAATGTTTATGTTCCTATTAGTATTAAGTTAGTATTTAATGATTATTAAATGGGGGTGGCATAGTCACTGTATGACAAAAAACTTTTCTACAGAAAATAAAGATTAAAAAAAAATGTTTATGTAGGATTTTTAAGTAAGTACTGGTCAGCATCGAAATCAGATTATACAGGGCTATTTGTTGGTCACCGGTCAAATTTTAAAATAAGGAAGTAAACACCACTCCAAGGGTGTTTTAAATTTTATCCTCTAATTGTAATATTATTGTTAAATAAAAATCGATTTGAAATTGTCCTTAAAAATACATCGATTGTTGTTCTTATACGAAATGTATAAACTTCAAGGTCGTGACGTCGGCCTACCGTGAGTCGCGAGTGTGATGCACGTGGTAACCAAGAAATATGTTTTACAACATGGGACAAAGTGATTGTATCTAATTATTTTTATTCTTTTTTATTTCATAAATCGAATGTCTTATTGATTCTGAACCAAACCTGACGGTGACCAAAAAATAACCCTGTATTTTTATAGTATGAGGCAAACGAGCAGTCAGGTATTAAGATGACCGTCGACACCCATAAACATCCACATAATCGTTAGTAGTATGTAGTAATGTTGCCATTCATCCCTCCTACCCTCTACCGCCGGAAAATCACCCGAAGCCCGAACGAAGCGCGATAGCATAGCTCTAACTAAAGTTAGATGATACCGCCTTAAAAGGAGGTAGGTATATCGTGAGCGAAAGGGAACACCCGATCGGGCGGCCCAATGGTTGCAATACAGCCTGGCGCTAACTATATCGTCGCATCACTAGTGTAACACCGTCAACTCAACAAGTTGTTAAGGGTCAACTCACACCAAAAGAGCGGCGAAGGGCAGGGAAGCGGAGCACAGTTTATGTGTCATATTATGAATTTCAACTTTATTTTCATTACTATAGTACTTATTATAGAATTCTCGCGACTTCTGGAGCATTCCAGCGACTTCCCGAGCAGTCGCGGGAATCCGCGCGCCTTACCTACCGGGCGGGTCGCTTCGCTTCGCTACGCTTCGCCGCTCTTTTGGTGTGAGTTGACCCTAAGGTTATCATATTTATATCACAGTTATAGGGAGCATGTTTGGCAGGGTACATTTTATATTGTTATATTTAAGGACATCCACTGCTGGACATAAATCTCCCCCATAGAACGGTATAAAACATCACTTACATCAATGTATCCCTTCGCCGCCTCCACGACTAGTGGCGTCCCTCCAGTCTTCGGATCTCTAACCTCCATGTAACCGTTATCAGCCCAATTCTTCGCATCGCTCAACAACGCATCCTCTTGCGTTGCGTGACTTTTCACAATTATATTCTTAATTTTGATTTGCCTAAATCATAAATCTCATTCGGTAAGAGGTAGTGCCACACTGTATGCTTGCATGCAGTCGAATTGGGCCGGCACGACCGGGGAGGTACCTCTCGCTTACACGAGACTGGCGTAAAGTGACAGCTGCGCTGTCGCGTTTCGTGCGGTGTGTAAGTAGCCGGTGGTCCATGGAGGTGGGAGGAGAAAGGAGGGCAGCGCATCTCTATAGCCCCTATGCGGACGTTTGTAGGCGTCGGTAGTCATGAAAATGTCTCCGGCTGCTCGTTTGCCCTCCTATATCATAAAAAAAAATCTCAAATACTTAGTCGATTCAGACATTTTATTTTGAGCGATTTGCCGACTATACCCTTTCATGAACTTATGTTTTGGAAAATGATAATCATATTTGAATATTTGCTAAATTCTATAGAACTTTCAAGAGAAACATTTCAGCCACACATTACTTATCTGTAAGTTTATCTATTAACACAACCCACGCAAGCCTCCCTAGCGGCGCCACTTTTTACAACTCCGCGGACGAACATCACAACTTTACTAATTTGCGTCACATAATATTATACTCGTAATAACAATTTTCTTCATTCATACCCATATTATACCTACTTATGTTCATCTAGTGTTGTCCTTGGCAGACCTTTTGATAGTATAGGTATACTCTCTCTCTCTCTCTCTCTCTTTAGGTGACTGCTGGCACACAATTTCTCTCTCTCGTCTCTTTTCGTCTTTCCCTCCAATAGGCCAACGGCTGCTCACAACCGCACGAACCACGACTGTATAGCTACACTTCAAGATGGTGTCACGCGACCGAGATGCTCCTCCCCGGTCGTGCCGGCCCATTGTTGCTGCATGGCAAAAATAGTTTAATAAATATTTATGTTGTTGAATCTGTAATTATGATTCAGTATACAATATATTTTATATGTGCAATCGTCGCAGAATATCATAAGCGTTTTCGTTTCTTTTAATGTCGAATTTTATGTTATAACGCTACATGGCAAATACATAAAAATGCAAATAAAAATAAAATGAAAACAATTCTTGTCACTTTTTAATCTATACCCACCTAATACAAAGTATAATACAAATACATAAAAATGCAAATAAAATAAAATGAAAACAATTCTTGTCACTTTTTAATCTATACCCACCTAATACAAAGTATAATACAAAGTACTCTGTGATCTATACCTTATCTATACATTCATTTTGGCATATTTCAAATAATGAGAATTTTGTAATTTATTTTTTATATAATAAAATTGGCAGAAAGCCGTTTTTGTTTAAGTTATATTGGGATGAAATTTAATAAAATTTACATAAGTTTCAGTTAAAGGAATAATATATTTAAGTTCTTGCAAATTGACTTGTAAATTGCGCCTAGCAGGTACAGTACAATTCATACACAATGGAAATTATTCGATCTGCTTCTCACACAAGAAATGTGATCAGGCAATTATATTACAATTCAATATTCATGATATAATATAGCACCAAAGAAAAACTATTATTTGTATCAATCTGTATAATCAATGTTGTTCTGGGCTTTTTGTGGAGGCGCGGAACTCTGAACCTCCAAAGGAAATATCTAGAGGAGGGGAGAGGACACCAAACAATATGGAATAACAATTTTTGACAATCAGCATATCAATCAAGGAAAGAAAATACAAAAAAGATTCTCCCAAGTTTCTCCTATTTTGAATAAAAATATCATAAATTTGAAGAGTTTGTTTGGTTGAACGCACCATTTCCTGGGACTGCTGGACGGGATTGAAAATTTCTTAGTAGTAGAGTAAGGCTAGGCTATATACCATCACGCTACGTATAGGAATGGAGTATAGTAGTGCCGTACGCGGGTTATGCGGGTGAAACCGCGGGGCACTGCTAGTATTTAATATTTTATCAATGTTCCCTAAACAACTTACTGGTACGAACTGTCTTAAAAAGACTTAAAAATGAAATATCTGTGTTGTGCCAGGTACAATAGTTTTCACTAACAAATGTTCTCGACTTTCTCCTTTTCGTTTAACCGTAGTCTCACTGCGGAGCGTTTAATTCCAGTTGTTGTAAAGTTGTTACAACACTAGTTTCGCTGCTGACACTCTACACAATTTTCTGCCACCCAGGATTATACTGAAGTTGTAAATTGATATTTGAATAAATATATTTTACGTTTGAGTTTTACTAAAGACTTTCGACTCGTTTTTGAAATGTTTTACAATGATTAGTCGGCTTATTGTAGCACTATCACTAAACCCTTAAGAATTTTGACTGATTATAATCTATCGTTGATAGATAAGTAAAGGTAGTGGGACCAGCGCCCATAGACATCTGCAAAACTCGAGGCTTTGCAGGCGCGTTGCCGGTCATTTAAATAAGAGTAAGCTCTTTTCTTGAAGAACCCCAGATCGTATAAGTTCGGAAATACTGACTGTGGCAGCTGGTTCCATAGTGATGTTGTGCGTGGTACTGTGTACTGAGTTGGGACCAATTTGTGACACCTTTTATAAACCAATATTACTTGTAATTAGATTGATAGATTTGGTGATGTAATGTGTATCACAAATAAACGAATCTTTCTTCTTCTTTCTTTCTTTCTGGTAAGAAATTGCACCTGAAACGCGCAGTTGTAGACTTTAGGACATCTAGGTGGTGGCGGTGGAACTTGGAATTCTGCCGTGATGTCCTAAACGTAAACTTCGCTACGGGTTTTAACCCGAAAAACTCCTCGAAACACTCCCCGTTGTATGCGCGTAGTCCATCTGGATTGACCCTCGTTTTCCTAAGTTTAACATTTTAGTCGTCCCAAAGTACAATTTTTGTCCCAAAGTTTATTTGGACTCTCACAAACCGGAAGCAATAACGACAGGCCACCTCGGCTACCACTGAAGTGAAACTGGTACATGGGTATTATATTGGTTCCACATATCCAAGATGTTGCGTGAATCGATTATGTACTTATCTTGTATCAATTTAGCTCACATGTCAAGTGTATTTTTTGTAATGTTTCAAAGCGAGAGTACGACGCACAGTTACTTAAAGGATTCTCAAACCACGAACAGAAACTTGTCAAAGCAGGTCGAACATTAGTCGCGAACTTGCGCGCACCTTAATAGTTGCCGACTTGTTTCCTGTCAGCTTTTGGGTACCAAATGATCGGTTTTGGAAAATGAAGCAACATCTGTTTCATATATGAAATATGAATTCAAGTAAAGGTGTTTATCCCAGAAGGTATTTAATTATTTTGAAATATACATAAATGTACCACTTTAACTAACTTTTTTGCCGTCTTTTAATGCATTGAGTTAGATGATATTTAAAATGGAACACAGATAGCTGAATTAAATATGGGCCTGGTCGCTTATCATTAAGTCATTTTATTATATTGTTAATTCTATAGCAGCATAGATTAAAAAATATAAAATTATAACCCTTTTTTTCTGTATTCTGTATTAAGCACAATATATTATATTTCATTAATTTATTCATTCATAGTATTAGCCACTTGTCAAATTTCTAGCTCAAATACTGGCAGTGATTTTCGGAATGCTACAAAGCTAATACGTCCCAATACATTTTGCTTAAAGAAGCGTTTTGGCGGGTTTTATAAATTATGAATCTTTAAAAATTTGATATGAATCAGAATTAAAAACAAAATAGCGTATAAGTTTTTTAATCACTGATAAACATTCTGGAGTGATTTTTGAAAACTTGGAAAATAGCCCATACAAGTTAGTTGGATCACGTCCGTATATTGTGTCAACGTGACCTGAATGGTGTTCCGAAACTGTTAGCGAGTTAGCGGTAAACTAATTACTGGTGTCCGGACGTATCTCACAACACACACAAGGTATGTCGCCCTGCGAAGGCCTCGCCAGAGAAATGAAATTTGAGACTTTAACAATGAGTTTACGTAATGCTTTTAAAAAGTTTTCTTGTTTTAGGCTATAGTTGTATATTTCGTAGGTACATGCAGGTATACCTGCTTTACATTTAAGAGACGTCGCTTGGTGTTTATCACAATTAGCATCAATAATTCTTCGTTATCTAGTCTTTTTTTTTAATTTAAATTATTGATTGGGCTCATAAATTGTGTCTCATTGTTAGGCACGATTCTAGCTCGGATATAGCTGACGAGGGGATTAGGCTTGAAATTCGGTACAAGGGTTCCTTTCATGAAGTAAGTGCGTACTAAGAAGGTATATTGAGAAATTCCACCCCTAAGGAGGGATGTAGAGGTTGATGCTTATATGGGATTTTCTCTTTTCTTTTTTTTGTCTGGCCCAATCAGTTTCATCAACTGTATGTTCTGTTAAGTTTTGTTTATCCCTTGGATAATGTAGAATTTACACACCACGTTAGCCTATCCCCGTGCTAAGTACCGTAAGGACTTAGTGTTATGGGTACTTGACAACGGAAATATATTTACGATTTTTTTTAAAGTAATACGTATGATACATAGATAGTAATAGTAGCTATTATAATAAATATACATGACCTAGGCGGGATTTGAACCCGTGACCCCGTGCAGAATATTCCACTTTTGATGCTATATTAACGTGTCACATTAAAGGTAAAACATTTTACGAATTTTTCATTTCATTATTCAAAATTTCATGTTTTCATGTTTTGATTGACAAGTATGACATGGTGAATTAGCTACAATAACAGTCAGTTAGTTTAATATGTATGCCTACGTTCAATAGACAAAGAAAGATGGAAGCTGAAACCAAAAAAAAATGTGATTATAAAAAACAAATAAAAATAAGAAGGCCCCCAAGGTATACCGATACTTAAATTTTTAATGACTTCACAATTTTAGAAAATAACGACATGTTTACGTACATTCAATTCAAATATACATACAAATTCGTTCCAAATTTAAACGTCCCGATCACATTCGAATTTGGAACATGAATGGCGCGTAAATATTTATTCGGTCCTCGGGAGCCCTTTGTAAACTGCCCTTTGGGTAAGAGCAGCAACTCCAGCGAGAGCGGAACACATTGAAACAAACTCTGTACTTACTATTTGTTTGCCTTTTATATAAATGTTTTCGTAAGTGAACAGTTCGACCCGAATAAATGTCCGCGAGAATATTGAAAGACGTTTGAAAAAACCTTTAGTTGAGATAAACGGACACAACAATTTCACAGGGGAGCCTTTTTTATAAACCTATTTTTATATACCTATTATTTCTAGTAGCGTCCTGCGATTTCACTCGCATCATTTGGGTCTAATTGGTCGTAGAGTACCCACAGTTCAGAGCCTGTGCCGTATAGGCTTCCTCGGTATGTAGCCTAACAATTACCATTTTTTTTTCAAATCGGAATAATAGTTTCTGAGAATAGCGAGTGCCACCAAGCAGTTTTTCAGTTCTATATTATAAGAAAAGTGTAAAGAGAGCAAAAAGCGGAGTCGGACCTTTATGTTGACTACCGACGCACTTAAACATCCGCAGAGGTTATACAGACCTTCTGCTTTTTCATTAAATAAACTTGTTTTAATTTAAGCATGTTTTTATGACTGTATACTTGCCTGGGTATAATGGTTAAAAACCAAAATTGCATATCATAATACTTAAATGCGTACGGAACTAATTATAGGTTGTGATGTCAGACCCGGAAACTTCGCTGACAGCAAAAGTCAATCAATATTTAAATAAATAAATATAAAATAAAATTTATCTATAGTAAATTTGTTGTTGCTGTCTTAAAGATCGAAAAAGAAGGTTGAAATAGCCTGAGCAAGCGAAAATAGAATTTGAATTATTTTATGACTCCCCCGACACAAGAAGTTTCAATTGAAGTTAGAACAAAGTATAAGAATAAATATTGTCGTTGTTCAAGGGTCTCGGAACATTCTAGTTACATTCGGTGTCCACAAAGTTTGGTCTCAGCTGAGGACAGAATACATTTCTCAGTGAGAACAGAAGTCGTTGTTTTTACCGACCGCCAGAAGACAGATAATAAATAACTTGTAGCCGGTGAGGGCACCACACTTGCGCACAGGGTGAGGACACATGTGGTACCTACATTTTTAATGTTACTACGACGTGGTAACCGAGTTTTAATTAGTTACAATATTACCCGTGTTGAAGATATTTCTGTATTTTCTATATTAATGAAATAGATCGACGGTGAGTGTGTAGATATAGAAAATGATGAAGGCAAAGTGTTGTATAAAATGTATGATTGTTACATACAATATAAAATATGGAAATAAAGGAGGCCAATAGAATCCAAAATGAAAACTCATTTAGGGATCTACTAATATGAAAGAAAAGAAAGAAATAAATATAACAGAACAATGTATTTTTGTTTAATATAACAATTCTATTTATTCGGAGAATTAATTTTATATCTTTATTATTGTTTTAGAAACATTCGTTGGACATCAAAAATAATATTAGCTCATTCGTTATAAAATAGCCTAGGCTACTGTTAATGTAGCTTTTTATTACTGAAAGCTCCAGTAGTTTTGGTGCCTATGTTGCAAACAAACAAAAAATTATTTTCTCTTTATATAGTAAAAAAATAAAGTATAGAACTGTGCCCACAAGATATACATGCTCTTAAAACACAGTTTTTTCATTATGCGTGAATTTTTCATAAATCGTTATACATTAGTTTGTAATGTATAAGTAGTTATGATTGTTGACGTTCAAAAGTAATTTGTTCAATTCTATTTTGAATAACATATTCATTTCATTTCATTATATTTCAACTAATTTGCTCCTTCGGGATGCAGCTTGTGATGGTGGCGTGTGTTCTTCGGTTCGATCTGTGTCCATCACTGAACGTCTTCTTTGTCTTCATCAGTGTACGTCTTTGGCAGCTTCTCATCAGCAGGATGATGATGGCACAAGACATCAAGTAAAATTCATCTCAGGAGTCGCGTTGTTGAATGAAAACCGTATTAAATTAAAATACATGTAGTATTCTCGTAAAACATTGCGAAAATGTATCTCGTCGCCTCTGTGGCAGGTAAATAGAACTTAGAATGTAATGAAGAGGAAAAATCCGTTTGAATGAAGTGGAGTTGATAAATTACACATATTTCGCTCAATGTTTATAGGGTCTAAATAAGAAGTTAAGTCTTTAGTGTTGAAATAAGATAAATCTCAGATTTGAAATACAATGACTTTCTTTAAATCACTTGATAAGTATTATTGATTTGTCTTTGTTATTTTTGTAGATAAGACCTGGGTATATTATTAAGACAATAGGAAAGACGTAATATGCTAGAAGTAAATATAGTGAAGTCTTTCGTATAGTCTTAATAATGCAAGGTTATGTCTCCTTTTAAGTGCACCTGTATGTAACGCTAAATAGTTTTAATAAAAATCACAAACATTTAAATATAACAAACGAAACATAACTCTGTTTAGAAATAAAAGAAGTGTCCAATTAATAAAAACAAAAAACCTGCCTGCCTTAAAAACAATAACTAAATAGAAAATCAACTGAAAATGCCGGAACAAGATAAAAATTAAATTTTTACATGCAGTCGGAGACATGCACAAAGCCATAAAATTTTTTGCCTCCGACTGCATGTAAAAATTTAATTTTTATCTTGTTCCGGCATTTTCAGTTGATTTTCTATTTAGTTATTGTTTTTAAGGCAGGCAGGTTTTTTGTTTTTATTAAATTTTTATTTTATTTACGGATTTTTAGTTAGATAAATTACGTAATCTGTTCAATTCATTTCAAGAATTTACATTGTGTGTCACGAAGCCGCTGACATAAGGTAGTCAGTTTTATAAAGCACTAACTGGCACCCGCGACTTCGTTTGCATAGCTAGCGTAGTTGCATTATAATCAGTGGTTATTCTATCAAATGGTTCTTGTTTCTTGCAGTATGCCGAAATTCCGTTCAATGTAAAGTATTTCTTTATATACGACATTGGTTGTTTTTCCTTCTGAGGTCAACATGAACAGGCCTGCAGCGCTAATTTAGTTTTAATCCGTCCATTACTTTCGAAGATTAGCCTGGACAGACAGGCAAACGTACAAACACACAGACAAAAAAAATTAAAAACTTTGAGAAGTGTTCTTATTGTATGTATTTTAACATCGCCCCCCATCTTATTGTACAGTTGTATATAATTAATGTACAGAAAGTTTCTTACATATTTTCAAATCCTTCGGGTAAAGTATAATTACTGTATTTCCCACAGGAATGAGCGATTTTCCCGTAGTAAAGTGTTCTAAATGTTGACCAGGCTTATTATCTATCTATGTATACACCACAAAAAAAATATTTGAATCCGTCTAGTAGTTTCGGATATTAGCCTGGATAAACAGACTAACGGACTAACAGACAAATTCCTTATTTCACACGCATTTATTTATTTTTAATCAAAAGCCCATTAATAAGGACTTCCATACAAATTTTAACCCTTATTTCATCCCTTTAGGCCCTAAAGTTTAGGGGTAGAACTTCAAAAATTCCGTTCTTAGTGGGTGTCTACTCAATAAAAAGACCCTACTCACCAATTTTCGTTGCTGTAACTTTAACAGTTTTTGCTCGGCGATGATGAATCAGTCAGTCCGGTCATGTTATTTTATAAGTA
This sequence comes from Calycopis cecrops, assembly GCA_001625245.1. Lineage (NCBI taxonomy): Eukaryota > Metazoa > Arthropoda > Insecta > Lepidoptera > Lycaenidae > Calycopis > Calycopis cecrops. The sequence goes on from LUGF01020225.1 coordinate 162,401, forward strand.
TAGATTCCCAAACTCTAAAGCTAGTTTATCTCTGTACCAAATTTAATTAAAACTACTTTAGTCGTTTAGGCGTAATAGCTTAATAGATAGACAGTTACTTTTGTATTATAATAATTATAAGTAAGGCAGTAAGCACAAAAAAAATGTTTTTTTTCATTGTATATTTTTTTAGTATTACAGTTGTGATAATAATGACAGGTATACCTTTTTGAAATCCTTGTGTTGTGCCCTTCAATTTGATACCTATATTGCAGTGCTCGAATAAAAAAAAAAATTGAACTGAAGTCCAATGGCGTAGCATAGCCGCCATGTTTGGTTTTTTTTGACGCCACCTATCTAAGAACACTTGGGCTGCTAAGACGAGTCTAACGATACCTCAGCTATGTAAATCCGTTAAGTAGTTCTAGAGATATGAGGTAATAAAGAATATTACATACATACAAGATACGCGCGAATAACATATACCTTTCCTTGGCAGTCAGGTAAAAAGACGAGGTTTACAGACGAGTGACGCGTTGATGTTAAAAGACGTGAAGGACAAGCCCGAGCACTTTGTACAGAACCTCTTTGTTCCCAACAAGAGACGCGGGAAAGCAAGTGGCGGGTCACAACACTTGGCGGTGCATAACTCGGTTTTAGTCACGAACACAAAAATACGGGGTTTTTGTGAGGATAATAAACGGTACCGTGGGAAACAAACATACCTAAAGACCACGCAATAAAATCAAATAAATACTACGATTTAATAAATTTACTAACCAAAAATGACTATACGGTTAATTTATACGCGGTAGAAGTGGGAGCGAGAGGTATACCAGCAAAATCTCTCTACAACCTACTAAAAGACCTTGGCCTGTCGAGAACTGCAGTAAGTTCTACTTTAGAACGGGTATCTAAAGCTGCATTAACAGGCTCCTATGAAATATGGCTAGGTAGGGGGAGTAAGCCTGAGTAGCAAAGGTGAGTGTTGATGATCATCACAAAGAGGCCTCTTAAACCTACACCCGGAATCACAAGTCTCGGGGCTACTCGGGGTTACTTCCTCTGCCACACGATGGACCCGACACCCGCACGGTGAATCCATGGAATGCTAAGAAGTTCGTCTCAAACTTCTCCAGTTTATTCGAAAGTTACTCGCCGATGAATTATCTTGAGTTTCTTTTCTTTTCTTCTTTTTCTTTTCTTTTTAGCGACGTTTTAGATGTTCTACAGCTGTCACCTGTCAACTCAGTCCATCCGTTACTACGCTGCAAAGTATCTGAAACGTCAAGCTCAATAACTAAATAAAGCGCGGTAAAATCCCGGTGCAGTAGTTTTATGGTAAAGAATAACACGACATTAGTATAAAAGAGATACGTAAATGTAAAGGTCTCGTGAAAGTTTGATTGGAAGGCCGAAACCAAAAAGTAGGTTTAGCAAAACAGATTGAAACAACAACATAGCAAACCCAAATTTTTGCCCTCTCTCTTTGGCCGGTTTGCAACCGAAGTTGACGGCGACGAACGGGAAGGTAGCGTAGTGGCAGGTTTGTTCAGCTTAAATCAGAAGGAAGGGGAAGTTTTTGGAATTTTATTATTTTAAACGTTTCGACCAATGTGGCGTAAGCTACCCAAGCGTCTAACTCATAACTCATAAATCACTTCCGAACCCACAGATTAATTATAAACAAATGGTTGGACTTCATCAACAGAAGGATAATTGTACAGAACAATATAGACGGAGGCAAGGGACTCAAACACACGCTTCCTAAACCAGAAGTTATATAACTATCAAAATGTTTTTAACAAAAGAAATATCATGCAGTAAATTGATAATATTGAATGGAAAGTTCGAGCTGAAAGAATAGTCCGGGTGTCTTTGAGCAGCGCGCTCGCAAATTCATAATGGGATACATAAACTTTTAACAGCTGATAATTTTGGGTTTGACAATATTTTTTTTTTTATGATATAGGAGGGTAAACGAGCAGCCGGAGCCATTTTCATGACTACCGACGCCCACAAACATCCGCATAGAGGTTATACATATGCGCTGCCCTTCTTTCTCCTCCCACCTCCATGGGCCACCGGCTACTTGCACAACGCACGAAACGCGACAGCACAGCTGTCACTTTACGCCAGTCTCGTGTAAGCGAGAGGTATCTCCCCGGTCGTGCCGGCCCAATTCGACTGCATCCAAGCATGCAGTGTGGCAGATTTTAATAGAATTAATAAAATTATCGGATAAAATGAGGCATGAAAGCGTTAACCATGATATTAGAGCTAGCCGCTTGCACCTGAGCAAAATCTATCTAATAGACAATTAGTTTATGAATTAGTAAAAATACTACATAATATGTATAAGTCCCAAAATTCAAACAAATTCGTTAAGTAAGTTATGCGTGAGGGAGTAACAAATATATTACGAACACATTTTCTCATTTATATTATTATAGGTCAGCCAAAATCTTTTACCGTATCTTAAGCCTTTGGATTATGTTTCATTATTATTACGTGTTATAATTAATTATTCTATCACTAATTAATTTTACAATTTTGTGAAAATTAACCGCTTTACCTCGCCTGTGTATACGATATCTCCTTGTTTAATGATTTACGCGCGTTTAGACTTACAAGGTCGAGTAGACCCTGATTACTATCAGTACCTTTATAAATAATAGGGGGTACTTTATACCCCAGTCTTCGCTTTGTAGTTTAGTTTTATAAGAACCATTTTCATCTATAACTAACCAACCTTAACAAATAGGATCTAAGGCTTATCCCTAAATATATTAATCGTTAAGTCTCTAAAGCTCGCAATATAAAAGATTATTTATAAATAATAAAAATATTTGAGATACAGGTTCTGTATAATAGACCTTGTGTTTGATATTAGTCCATCAACTGCAATTTATTACTGATATTGATGGAGACAGCACAGCTCGACTCGGTCACACAACGGTCAACTGGTGTTGCGGATGTCTGTGGGCGTTGGTGTTCACTTTACATCAGGTGACCTAACTGCTCGTTTGCCTCCTATGCTATAAAAAAAAAAAACATCACGTAACATGCGAACAAGTCCGTAACCCGCGCTGACTGATCAAGGCATTTCTTATTCACTTCATTTCGTAACGGAAAAGAGGCTCAAATATGTACGTATGACACGTTGTGTGATTGTATTAATCTGCTAAATATATTGCAGCTTTTTTATTTCTTTTCACGAATGAGAAATAATATTATTGAATACAGCCTGAACTGTTTCGGATTTTAACGTAACTCTGTGGTGTCGTTAGGTCATCTAGACCACGCGGATGATGCTGGCTACACTGAAATATATTTTAAATAGTCGTACATGATAGCGCGCCAATCAATGAATTGAGTTAAGGACAGAATAGTTATGTATAGTTCATAATAAATTTTTGTTATTCAATTTTTGAAGTAAAATTTCTATACGCGCGCTTGACATAGGGAGGAAGCTGGCGAGAGCGTTACAAAAATCACACGACGAGGCCAATGGAAGTTGTCATTCAAATTCAAAATTCAAATTCGATTTTAGTGTAACTCTTTTGTATTAACAGAATAAATATCATATGACATGTTATGTCATTGTAGGTAAATACGGTAATGAAAATCAATAATTAAGTTTTACTTCAGTTTTGTGTCCAATTACTACGGCTTGAGATCAAGTAATGTTAAGTCGAAACTTCAAGCATAAATTTTTAATATCATAGATCTTAATAGCCAATAGGTGGCTAGCAACTATTCACATGTGCTGGTCTTCTCTCTTCCCTCCCTTCAAAGGGCTATCGGAAGCTCACAATTCGTCTAAAAAGCGACAGCATAACCATCACATTACCGCGCTCTCAGATGAAGAGGAACTCCCCGGTCGTGTCGATCTGATTCAGCTGCAAGTTGTATGCTTCCTCTTATAAATATATGTCTTACTAGCTGTGCCCCGCGGTTTCACCCACGCGAATTTCGTCCCCGTGGAAAATCATCCCATGGCATCCCATAGGAACATTTTTTCGGGATAATCTATCTAATCTATATCTAATATATATAAATCTAAAAAAAATCTATCCTATGTGTTAATCCATGTTACTCTCTGTGTGTGCCAAATTTCATGAAAATTGGTTCAGTAGTTTTTGTGTGAAGGAGTAACAAACAAACATACAAACTTCGCATTTATAATACTAGCTTCCGTCCGCGGCTTCGCCCGCGTGAATTTCGGACTTCAAATATCCCTATATTTTTTAACTTATTATGTTATTCTGATATGAAAGCAATATTACTGTGATTCATGAAAATCCGTTCTGTAGTTTTTGTGTGAAAACGTAACAAACATTCTTACAAACTTTCGCCTTTATAATATTAGTAGGATTAATAAGATTGCACCCAGTGTCACTCGTCGTTCAGGTTGTAGCAAAAAATCTTTATACATACATATATACATACATACATACATACATACATACATACATATGCCTAGAACAAGGCCCATAATGATGAGCTGTAAGTGATGAGAAATAACAGAATGAATTAAATTGAAACGCAAACCAATACTGTAATTAATTATTAACTATTGTGTACATTATGAATGTGCATTTAATGATATAATGAGAATTTACCTATTTGTGGAATGTACTGGAGTTGGAATACATTTAAACAGTTTTTAAAACCTTACTCTAAGTTTCGCATCGATGTGTGTATGTCAATGACATCGTAGCTCTCAAAGGGAAAGAAAAAAAAGCTGTCGGTACGGTAGATTTTTTTGATGCAAATCCGTTTTCTGGTGATGGTTCTTAGCAATTTAGATGAAACTTGCGTTATTTTCCATGTCTTTAGTCCAAAGAAAGAAGTGGTAAGCATGAACCAAAGTTCTGGAGTCTAGAAGGTGGAAAGGGGGCCCAAAGATCATATTTTTTGTGCTTGTTATTTGCATCTCGGAAAGATCATAAAATTCTGAATGTATCTCAAACAATTTTAGACACACGCCTTGGAAATTTGAACATTTTCAAATGGTGACATACATGTAGATTTGTTGGTTAGTTATTAAATAAATGATTATTATAAAACAAAATTACATTGCGAAGATTGGGAAGTAAAGTGCTCCCGATATTTATGAAGGTAACGGCAGTAGTCAGGATCTATTCGACCGTGTAAGACAATTATTACACGAGCAGATATTTTGTATACAGTGAGACAAAATTTTCGATTGTTAGTAAATTAATTAGTAATTGATACCAATGATACTAATTAAATATATCGATTATATGAACCGATTAGAAGAAAATTAATAAAGTTATAGGGATAAACTGGAATACCATGAAAGTACTTTTCAAACCAGTAAAAAAAATTAAAGATTACCGCATATAGATATAAATAGATCCATATAGATATAAATACATCTATATGCGGTTAAATCGAGTGGTATTGCTAATCTATTTATGACAGTGAAGTGTCACTTATTCACATGGTCATATTCCTGGAAATGAATGTGCTCCAGTTAAGAAGAAGTCTCTCGCTAACGGAATAAGGTTCCGACATTAAGTGACGTACATTCTTAAGAAATATACTCGTCACATGTCAGGACTCACAGACAGATTGACAGTCAGACAGACAGCGTTTTTCGAATTTACATGAATTTTACTACAACGAAAATATCAGAAATCGTAAAGCAGTAATATATTACTGCTTTACGATTTCTGATATCAGTTAACGATATATCGTTAACTGACTAAAATTGATAATGATATCACAGTTTAAATAGATATCTCTCCTTTTCTAGGTATTTTAACGTAAATAATATTTCTGGACGCTCACAATGTAAACGGTAACGGTCAAGTAATTTTGAAGATGTTGACTCTACGAAGTGTTAAGTAAACTCTACCGACCCCAGAATCTTACACCATTTCTATTACAAATAGTTTGTTTCACTTGAAAAAATTTTTACTATTTCATTAATTGTAATTGCAATTATATTTTGCATTATATGCGGATGTTAAGGGTCGTAATGTTTACGTCAGATGACTCCGAATGCTCGTTTATGTGCTATGCTCTCGCGTTTCGTGCGGTGTGTTAGTAGCCGATGGCCCATGGTGGTGGGAAGAGGAAAAAGGCAACTTATCTGTAAAGCTTTTGTGCGAATGTCTGTGGGCGTCATGAAAATGATTCAAAAAAAAATGTGAGCATAAGATGTCTCGCTCAGTCGTGCTAGCACAATTCGACTGCACTGATGCTGCACCACCTTATAGAAAACGTAAAGCGATGTTGGTAAGTTTGTTCTCTATAATGTTACCTATGAAGTTTATTATAGGATGCTTCTTGCCTTCTGCCCTTTCTACAATACTCCGAGGCACGCTGGGCCGAAGTAAAACAAAAATTGTATAAGAAACCCCTAACATAAAATTGACAACTTGTGAAAATATATTTTTATTATTTAGTAAAATTGCTGTAAAGTAATAAGGGGCCGCCATTGTGTGCATCCATGCTGTATCATATACTGTATTGCTTTTACTGTTTATAATGTGCGCAATATAGAATATTTTCATTTCATTTAATTTCATTATTATTTAATAAAACCACTGTCATTCAAAATACCTCATATGTTAAAATCCTTCAAGTCGGTCAAGAAGTAGAGGCAGGACATAGAAATATACAAACAAACATTCATAAAAAACATAAAACTCCTTTTGACGTAATCAGAAAATAAAATTCTATCCAATTAACACTATTAGTAGTTTTAATACTACTTTTATGGCACCAATTCATGCCAACTAGTGGCAATAAATCACAAACGATAACAGCCGGCCTATGAGAAAGCCCTCCCAGTTGCCACCTGTAGGACACTGAACGCCGCTATTACGTGGCATCATTAAGGCTATTCAGGACTATTCGGGTAACGATCCCTGTATTCCAATTAAGGTAATGCCCAGACACGTAACAAGTAGTCCTTAATGTCGGATATGGAAGTAGGCACCCGCCCTTCAAAGGCAACGAACGTAGTTCGTATATTAATAATGTGTTCAGAAACCTTCACTTTGATTAATTTGGTTAATAGCTGTTGACGTGAATCGAAGTGAATCTTAAGATGTTAGATATATGTGATCGATTGGTACAGCTGTGCAGTAACCGAGTATGCAGCGCATGGTTCCTGTCAGGCCCGAAATTTAGATATGAAGGCAAAGATACTCGAAAAACATAACCCTGCAAGCAACGCAAGTGGGTCAAAACTAAAACAATTTAAAATAAAACAAAACACAAAATACTCCAAGCCTCATTAGTGTTAGAATTTCGTTACAAATATTTCGTAACAAACATTCGTATCGTGAGCATTCGGAACAGGATTGTTTGGATTTTTCATAAAATACTGTAGATGTCAAAAATATGTTCACACATGGAACCACAAACACTCAAAAAAATAACCATTGCAGGGTGAGTGGGTCAAAAAACATTTTTCAAACAAACAAAACAATATACTCCACCCTCATTAGGGTTAGAATTACGTAACAAATGTTTTAAAATGTCGCGCACATTGAGAATATTATTTTCAACTAAACAGACAAATATGCATGGACGCACAAACATTCAAAAACCGGCCAAGTGCGAGTCGGACTCGCGCACGAAGGGTTAGGTACCATTATCTACGAAAACGGGAGCTTATCTTTTGTATGAGAGCCTTATTTAAATATTAATTTTATTATCATCGTTATCAGTATCGAGCAATAGAATCACGTTTGTTGTATGGGAGCCCCCCTTAAATATTTGTTTTATTTTAATTTAATTAATGTTTTTTAAAGACAATATATAACTTAATATTCTGTGAATATTTCAATTATCTACCTGTTACCGTTGTCAACATCGAACAAAACGAGCAAAAAAATCACGTTTATTGTATAGGGGCCTTAAATATTCATATTATTTAATTTTTTTTGCCTTAGTAATAGGGTCCCGTTTTTACCCTTTGAGTACGGAACCCTAAAAACATAACCCTCCAATACAAGTGGGCTAAAACAAAAACAACTTAAAATATAATTTTTACTTCATTTTGAGGGTTAGAATTTCACAACAAATGCTTGAGATGTCGCGGGCATTCAGAATAAGATTGCCTGGTGTTCCATAAAACGTAATAGCATTATGTTCGGCGCGATAAGAAACTCATTACGGTAGGTTGTGAGAAATTATGTTAATAAGATTACAAGCGCTTTAGCAAGCGGACATCTAACAGAGTGTTGTTTAACCCTGCTGAGGATATTTGGGATTTTTTGGTAACTGCTTTAGATGTGGCAGATGTTAGCACTTTCATATTATTATATGTATAATTGTTATACTTTTTTTGCTATACAATTTTGTCTATGACCTCGTACGCTTAGAATGTTAATTTTTTTTCTAAAGTTGAGCTCTTTTTCTTTCTCACTCTCTTCTCCCTTCACACTCCTCGCTAACACTATTTGATGCGGAATTTTATCTTATTTTTTAAAAGTTGCTTCCACTGTTGCTACTCCAGCGACGTAACACCGCCAAATTCCTGACTTTGTGTTGTAATTGTGAAAAATTAATCACAATTTGGTCCGATCCGGCGCTCCATTTTGAGACCTCTATGGCTGTACATGTTCACCAGTTGACAAGACGGACAAGTTGGTGTAGTTAATAAAGTATTACTCGCCCCTAACATACTCGAATTTGTAGGTAACTAACTCATCATACGCGGTTTTGCACTAACCCCAATATACATGAAGAGGCCAGCAAACTAAACATCATTACGGTAGCGGTGCGCCTGTACAACTACCCGCAACAAATGTAAACAGCCGCCAGCCTCCGGAACTTGGAGACAAACAGCTGATACTGGTTATGGTGATGAAAGTTTTAATATGTTGAATATTAAAACTCACCATAGGTTTTTAATATCCTGTATATTACTTAGATATTACTTTTTGCTCGCCGGCCAAATTTTAAAATAAGTAAATAAATATCATTCCAAGGATGTGTTTTAAATTGTATCGTCTAATTGTAATACTTTGTTAAATAAAATTCGATTCGATCGATCATTGTTCATACGCTAAATGTATCGACTTTAAGGTCAGTGACGCCGGCCGAGCGACACTCGCGAGTCAGATGCAACGTGGTGACCAAGAAATATGTTTATAACATGGGACAAAGTAATTTTATCCAATTATTTTTTTATTCTTTTTTATTTCATAAATCGAATTTATAAGTAATTGATATAAATTTGGCCGGTGACCAAAAAGTAACCCTGTATAAGTTGTGTTGTCTTTTATGATGGCTATGCTTTTCTATAGTATAAGAGGGTAAACGAGTAGTCGAGTGGTTTTCATGACTGCCGACTCACATAGGCATCTGCATAGTGCTTACATATGCATTAACCCTCCCTCTTCTATAGGCCACCGAATACAGAAACGCGAGAGCACATCAGCTTGCCGGTGTTATGTAATCAAGAGGTACCTCCCCGGTCGTGCCGACCTTATTGTATCCGGGCCCTTATTGTATGTATATTCTCGACAATAGATTATAAACACGCAGAATCGATACCAAAATATAATTTCGGTTTCAATACTCGCTCCCAACACTTGACTCCCATATTCATTTTCACACAGCGTTGTTACTTCAAAGACTAAACCAATAAGGCTTCTTGCTGAGCTTCTTCTGTGAAAAGTTTTATATCGAGCGCCATCACACCTCCAGCGGGAAGAAAGTTTATTTCTATTTCCTGGTTTCGAATTCACTCAATAAAATATACAGTCGCTCTCATCTCAGGGAACGAATTCAATTGGTCATATTTATCAGTGAGTCGATCAGATTGAGTAAACCGATTAAGGTAACATTAATTAATTATTTGTATCAACATTTAAAATTGTCGTCTTTATATTTTATGTACTTCAAAGATTTGAGAAACGGTTTCAACTTTTTATTCCGATTTACTGAAGTTTCGCTTCAGTAAATTTAATTTTATGTACAATTTTATTAATTATTTAACTGTATAATTATTTAATACATTTTTTCAGATTTCAATCATTTTACCGACCCAACTGTGTCGCAAGGAGGGATGGATATGTTTAATTTATGTAAGTATGTAGGTAATTTGTAGATTTGGATCTTCCAAGCTACTGCGGGAACGGGTTGACGAACTCTTACGAGGTGTCGATAGTTCTGTTTTGATAACACAAGTGAAATTGGATACTTCAATGAAGACTAAAATATTTTTTTTTATTACTGCAGAAACAATAAATTTTCAAACACATCTTGAGAAACTTCCTTCTGAAACTATTAAACTACTTAATTACAAGATAAATCTAGCAATCAAAGAATAAAAGTTGGAGCTCTCGCAAGTATTTTATATTACAAATGCACTTTAAACAATTGTCGAGGCAGCGACTTACTTCATGTATCTCTACGTTTAAGTTGGCACGTTGTCAAATCTGTGCCGGGAGAGAACGCGAGCGTGGAGAACGTTATTGTAACAAATGTTACAACTAACATCAGAGAGTGAATTATTAATCCGTTTGAAACGGTGTTTATTTTTTATAGTATAAGAGGGCAAAGGAAAAGTCGACTGTTTGTGTTGACTACCGATGCCAATAAATACGCGCTATCATTATGCACACATATTTCCTTTATGTCTTCCTCACCAATGAACTACTGGAAAAATATATTGTACTAGTTGTGCCCCGCGGTTTCAACCGCATAATCCATATAAACTTCAACACCCTAATATATTGATGTGTAATTTAATGTGACAGCCTTTGATTATATATATAATCAAAGGTGACAGCATATAAATAAATGTATAGACGTATTTAAAAATATATACTTATTTTATTTATTAGAAATTTAATGAAATACGCCTTAGTCCGCCTCGGCAATTGAAACTTTAAGATCTTTGTGTTTTGTCATGCTAAATATGTTAGTCTATGAAGGTATGTAAGTCTATAGTCGGGTTACTTTTCCTCCTCGTACCCGAACGATGGGAATTTAAAACTTAGGTTTATAATTGTGTTTTGAACAATAATTTCACTCTTGACGGGAATTTATCTAACTTCGAATGTCTAAATTGACCGGACTACTAGCTATCCTAAAAATGTTATAAAATGAGCGCCAGTAAATCGCTTCAGAACGTTTACTTAGTACGTAGTTAATGGAATGAGACTTTTTTTTTTTTTTTTTT
>LUGF01020225.1:173584-185113 GCA_001625245.1 Calycopis cecrops
ATTTTCATGACTACCGACGCCCACAGACAACGGCATAGAGACTATACAAATGCGCTGCCCTCCTTTCTCCTCCCACCTCCATGGGCCACCGGCTACTTACACACCGCACGAAACGCGACAGCACAGCTGTCACTACGCCGGTCTTGTGTAAGCGTGTTTCATGTTAAGTTTCATAATATAATATAATTAAGTAGTTTTTTTAGTGTACTTAAGGGGTAAAATAGCAAACTTGCATTCTTATTAATAATAGTTTAGTGATGTTAATTGTCCAATATCGAATAGTCGACCTCTGTAGAATATATCTCGTTAGATCCGACCACGATAGAGGCTATAAAATATAAACGCTCACAGACCGTGCGGCGCCCGCTCTGGTCCCGCGCTACACGACGGTGACGTAACAGTTTCGTATTCACTCGCCGGCTCCAAAAACTACACACCGTAAAACACGTGCTAAGGTTTAGCAACATTGTTCGTTTGTAGTTCCTCACATTATGTTAAGTAAAAAGCGACGCGGTGTTACCGCATCGTCGCTACTGAGTCTTACTTGATGTTATGTAGATTGATTTTATGTACCCATCCTCGTTGAGCGTCTTATAAACTTCACGAAACATGTGTTTTTAATGTTTTTAATTAGCCAACCTGTGACCACTTCGTGGAGCGTCAAGAACAAATTGTTTAATCGTGATAAAGTATAGCTTAAGTTTCTTTCTAATAATGTATGTTTTTGTTAGTGAAAGAACGATTAAATTAACCTAGTTTTGCAGCCAATTCAATACAAATAAACAAAAAAAAAATCCTCTATATAATATTAATTGCTGTCCCATAGCACGCACTTGTAACAAACAATCTAATCGCATAAGCGACTCAGTTGTAATATGAACTTGACAAGCTCTTAACAACTCTGCAAATAACTACTTTACTTAACTATCTCATCATTTCATATTTCTTATACAATGATAAAAAACTTAGTAAAGTGAATAAGTTGCTATTAAGTTATGTAGTTAGTTATAATTTAGTTATCTTACTTGAAGAACGACAAATAAAAACCTTCAACCTAGATGGTTGCTACTTTTGTAGTATAGTGTGTTTTAACTATAGGAGTTGAAAATACGTTTTATTTTGGACGAGAATGTTTCACGAATGATTGTTTTTATTCACTTACCCCAAGCTTATTTTAGCTTGAATTAGCAAGAGAGCGAATACAACGGCATGCCAGAATGTTATCATTGGCACCCGTCATGTTAGCAAGTCTTTATAGAGACACTTTACTATAGTGCCTGCCTTGTGGTCTAGTGGTAAACACACCACAGATTGTGAGGTCCCAGATTGGTGGCCGAGTCGGACGAAAATTTGTTATTTGGATATCAATTTTTAGTCGGGGAAGCCTTAATCCGTCGGTCCGGTCTTGTCTGCCTGCCATCCCATCGGAATAGGAGAATGAGGGAATATAGAGTGCACTTTTTTTTTTATGGTATAAGGGGGCAAACGAGCAGTTGTAGCCATTTTCATGACTACCGACGCCCATAGACATCTGCATAGAGTCTATACAGATGCGCTGCCCCCCTTTCTCCTCCCACCTCCATGGGCCACCGGGTACTTACACACCGCACGAAACGCGACAGCACAGCTGTCACTTCACGCCGGTCTCGTGTAAGCGAGAGGTACCTCCCCAATTCGGCTGCATGCAAGCACGCAGTGTGGCACTTCCTCTTACTAACTACACTTGCTTTTGCGCACATATTTGTGCACTTCAATATGTCCTCCAGTTGCTTATTTGAGAATTCGTCTAGGAGGATGTTTGAAGTTTTAAATTGGTCAACTTGTACCTACAAATTGACCAATTTAAATATGGCTTTTAATGAAATATCCATGCTGATATGCGTCGTGGTGTTTTGTTTAAGGTTTAGTTTTTGTAATTTATATTGTAGACATAAACAATAAGTATGGAAGCGGTGATAGTGATGAATACTATTGGAACACAAGTTAGAACAGTATGATTATTATATCTATTACGTTTAAACAGCTAATGGAGGGTAAACACAAGAACTTCGTAAAAACGATTCGACGCACAAAATAATTTCAATAACTAAAGAAACGAAAATGTTATTTATTCAGAGGGAAGTATAAATTGGTTTGTTTACTTCCATCATTTTTACAATTCTTAAATGGAGTAAGAAAACGTTTTCTAAAACCCCAATTTGTTTCTATTCAAATTTTTCGATTTTATTCAACAGTATTTCAGTAATAGGTTTTTTATATCGTAATTGTTTGAACATAAAATATTCTGACTATGGTCTTTGGAAACTTTTACATTCTTAGATTTATTATTTTAATCCGATATCATCCTATTTGACCTATATGCCTTCACAAAGATTAAAATTGTAGTGTAAATTGTCTTTCAAAGAGCACATGATCATCGATAACGTGTTGCGGGAGTGTCATAATATGGGGAGAGGTACCTCCATGTTCTGGCAGAATCCGGATGCTATATCCTATGCTACTAATATTATAAATGCGAAAGCTTGTATGTTTGTTTCTTTTGTTTGTTTGTTTGTTACTCCTTCTCGTAAAAACTGCTGAAATGATTTTCATTAAATTTGGCACACACATAGAAGGTAACTAGGATTAACACATAGGATAGTTTTTATCCCGAAAAAATGTTCATATGGGATGCCATGGGATGATTTTCTATTTCCCACGGGGTCGAAATTTACGCAGGTGAATCCGCGGGACGCAGCTAGTAAAAATATAATTGATAAAGAGATGAGATACTACTGAGTCCTGCTGAATTTTTGTCTCCAGATCTTCTCTGGACCCGGAAGAAGTAATAAACGTTAAAAACGTACAAAAAGAGATTCAAAATATAACTAACTGGATACGCTACGATAATACATTTTTAACACAAAGGTTAATAAAAATACCTAGCCAATTCTTAGGGAGCTTGAACCTTTAGTTTTTATTACAGCAGCTCGATCGCAAAGTAAAGAAACAAAGAGTAAAAATATCGGAATCCGAAAAGAGCAAGAAAAAGAAGTTTACTTGTCGAACATTTTTATTTACAAAATAAATTGTGGTGTAGCGGTATCCGCGCCCCGGAACATGGCGGTTGTAACATGTGATTGTGTTATCAGTTTCCGCGCCGACAGTCACGCGCGGTTCCGTATGTGTTCGTGTGTACTCGCGAACCTCTGTTTGCTTTACGTTCGCTTCGTTTCGTTTATCATAAAGAAGTACGTTTTAGTGGTGAAAATTTCTTTATGAATTTTTTTTTATTTTCTTTAATGCGACATCCGCAAAACTTAACCTCTTGCAGACGTTGCCAGCCTACGAGGCTACGATCGCTCGTAGCACAGTTTAACGGCGCTACGAGTGAGTACTACGGTACGAACTACATATCAGTTATTACCTAGTGACACACCGTATTGCAGCCTATTTGGCCCTGTACGACAGGAGTACTTCCCTGCTCTCGATTACGCGTTCATTTCGCTTTTAGTGTGGTTAGTGGGTGGCCTTCGGCCGATGGTTCTTTGTAGGTATGCATGGAAGGCAACTTTCATACCATCTATGCGGCTTTGGTAGTTCAGTGTAGCTCCTACTGCACGTTTGTACTCTGATACTATAAGAAATCAAAATATAGAGTCAGCTCTACTGATAAGATGCGATCATGTGCAAATATTTTCTACATTATCTCATAATTTTAATAGTAGTAGACCTTTGGCGCAACATGTGCTGCATATCTTGTTACGATCCCACTGAGTCAAGTAGATAGTATTTAAAATTTAATATCTTAAGAATCATCTATAGCTATTAACCAAATTAATTGGTAATTTAATCAAAGTGAAGGTTTCTGA
This sequence comes from Calycopis cecrops, assembly GCA_001625245.1. Taxonomy (NCBI): domain Eukaryota; kingdom Metazoa; phylum Arthropoda; class Insecta; order Lepidoptera; family Lycaenidae; genus Calycopis; species Calycopis cecrops. The sequence goes on from LUGF01020225.1 coordinate 177,436, forward strand.
AAACATGAATATACGATCGACCTTCGTCACCTTTGCAGGGCGGGTGCCTACTTCGATATTTGACATTAAGGATTGCTTGTTACGTGTCTGGGGCATTACTTTAATTGTATTACAGGTATCGTTATTCGGATAGTCCTGAATAGCCTTGATGATGCCACATAATAGCGGCTTTCAGCGTTCTACAGGTTGCAACGGCCTTCCCGCTTTCTCGTAGGTAGCCTCAGTTATCGTTTGTGATTTATTGCCACAAAATGGACGCAAATTAGGATGTGCTATAAATTTGGTATTAATTGAACTGAATTTTATTATCTGGCTGCCTTAAAAGGAGGCTTACGTTTTTCGAGAATGTATGTTTGAATAACACGGACGCGGTAAGTTGCAAGACGACGCAGGTCTAGCAAAATATCCATTCCCCATCGGGGGTGGTGCGGGCTAGAGATCCCGTACCACCCCCGATGTCGCCATATTAGGGCGCCATTCTTCGCATTCTTGCCAGGTCCCAACTTACCGCGTCCGTGTAGAATATTTTTGTCTTTGCTACAGCCGGACCGGCTTCATGGATTTTAACATATTATGTGGTATTGTGACTGAACTTGGCTTATAAAATATATATTTTGAAGCTGTTGAGTTCATCACTTTTTAATTTGAGGTTAGGTTATAACCAATCTGACATTAAATTGAAAAGTGCTTTTTCGTTTTAGTTCAGCCCGACAGCTAAGTTTGATATATCTGGGGAGGTACATCTCGCTTACAAGATACCGGTGTTGTGTGCTTTTATAGTTGCCGGTGGTCCATGTTGGGGGGAGGAGGAAGGCAATGCATCTTTATAACTTGAATGATAATGTCTATGGACGTCGGTAGTCGTGAATATAGCTACGACTGCTCGATGCCCCATTACGATATAAAAAAAAATAATTAAATCACGTTTTTTGTAACAGGTGCTGCATCATCAATGTAGCCGAATTCAGCTGTCACGACAGGGTGTGGTAACTTTAGCTCACAAAAAACGAACATTTAGTCATCCGGTGTCAGTCGCCGCTCCTTAACGTTCGCATATGATGCGATATACAATTACTAAAACTATTGAAGTAGCAAATATTATTGAAACGACCTGTTTATAACATAGATGGTGTAAGATTCTGGTGGTCGGTATAATTGACGCGCCGTGATCTATATCTTTACTGTTTACATTGTGAGCATCTATAAATATTATTTGATTTAAAGTATGAGATTTCTAAGTGTACTGCTAAACTATTAACAGTTACAATCCGTTAACGAAATATAAAATAAGTATAATATAAAATAGAACTCACAATAATTTATTTTCTACGATATAAGTATAAATATTCCTTATTATTACTGGTCAATATTATTTACTAATTAGTTCCATAATTTACCGTTTTATCTCATTATACACAAGACATCTCACACTTGTTTAGACTCATACGGTGGAATAGACCCTGATTACTATTTACCTATACTATTTATATAGTTGCCTTCATAAATAATAGGGTGTTCTTTATGTTCCAATCTTCGCAACGTAAATTTGTTTTATAATAATCGTTTTATTCATAACTTACAATAAATTTGTATGTATGTAAAGTTCTTTAGCTTTTTTTTTCGTTTTTTTAACTTTCCGAGGCGTATCTCATTAATTATTTGAGATACGTACCGTAACATTCAATGTGTAGAAAGGTGATCTATTTCTACCAAACATACATACAACTACAAGGAAATGGCATTCAAATAAAAAACGCATCAACACCTGTTCATTGGTTTCGGAGCTACGATGCAACATATACACAAACACACAAGAAATACAAACTTATAACAACCCTTTTTAGCGTCCGTGGTTAAAAATAGTGATTGAATATTCCAATAATGATTTCCAGTAGGTATATTTCACGAACAAATTTACATTATATCATTAAATACACATTCATCATGAAAACAATAGTTGATAATTAATTACACAATTGGTTTCAGTTTTAATTAATTCTCTCATTTCATTTATTTCCACTTGTCATCATTACTATCATTATTATAGGTTTTGTTCTGGGCATTTTTACGTTCCGATGTTGTATATTTATGTATGCATGTAAGTATGTATGTACATATGTCCTACTAATATTATAAATGCGAAAGTTTGTACGTTTGTTTGTTACTCCTTCACGCAAAAACTGCTGAACCGATTTTCATGAAATTTGGCATAAACATAGAGGATAGTTTTATCCCGAAAAAATGTTCCTATGGCATCCCCATGTGATGATTTTCTATTTTCCACAAGTTTCGAAGTTTACACGGCTGAAATCGTGGGGCGCAGCTAGTATGTATATAGCTTCTGTTTCTGGCTACAGCCTGAACATCGAGTGACACTGGGTGCAATAAAATATATTTTGAGCAGTTAGATTTTATAGTTAGGTAATAGGTTACTGAAGATCGCCAAGATGGCCGAATCGCTGGGAATCGTCTTGAAGCTGTGCCTGCTACTGTTCCTAACCTAACTGGTAAATAGCCACTACTCGCAAAGTCTACGCTTCAAAAGTAAATCTGGTTTCAATCAGTACAATTCATACACAGTGGCAGGATAAAGGAATCCACAAATAATTCATGGCAGCGCTTCTTAAATGTTAGATGATAGTTTTGAACCTCGCTTACACGAGACCGACGTAAAGTGACAGCTGTGCTGTCGCGTTTCGTGCGGTGTTTAAGTAGCCGGTGGCCTATGGAGGTGGGAGGAGAAAGGAGGGCAGCGCATTAATGCGGATGGCTATGGGCGTCGATAGTCATGAAAATGGTTCCAACTACACGTTTGCCCCCCTATACCAAAAAAAATCCTCATACGACTTGCTCCATTGATTGAGTATTCCAGTTTGATCCCTAGCCCCTGCATCTCTGAAAAATGAGTTTTAAAGCCAAATTAAGCCGAGAAACAAGCATCACGTAACATTTTGAACAAGCCCTCTGTAACGCACGTGTTAAAAACCCGTAAAGTAACTATAAAACTTATCAGTCAGCCAATTGAACAGTATATCTCGAATAAATACTTATTTAAAAATAATTTATTAATATCTCGAATAAATACATATTTAAAAATAATTTATTATAATACGAGTTCTAAAGACTTAACTAATAATATTATATTTAGGGTTATCTTTAAGGTCTTATTTGTTGAGGTTGTTTCGCTATTGAATAAAATTACAGTGTAAAGACTAGGACATAAAGGACCCCTATAAATGTACCGATAGTGATCAGGGTCTATTCGACCGTGCAAGTCCAAACAGGCGTAAATCATTATAAGGGGAGATATCGTGACCGTATATACAGTTAATTTACGCGTTGTTATTTTGGATAATAGATTAATTTTCACATAATTATAAAATTAATTAGTAATTAATATTAATTAGCATGTAATATTAATAAACATAATCAACAATGTTGTATAAGATTTTGCTCATCCTCTGATATTATAAATCGTACTAATATTATAAATGCGAAAGTTGGTATGTTTGTTTGTTTATTTGTTACTCCTTCACGCAAAAACTGCTGAACCGATTTTCATGAAACTTAGCTCACACGTAGAAAGTAACTTGGATTAACACATAGAAGTGTTTATACTACTTTCGACGGCATCGCAATTTAGGCGGGTGAAACCACGGGGCGCAGCTAGTTAATTTATAAATGAGAAATTTGTATGTAGGTAATTTTTTAGGTTTGTTGCTCTTTCACACAGAACCTACATCATATATTTCTTTCAAATTAGGCACAGATATAGATATAATCGAAACATTAAAATACTTTTTACACAAAAAGAATTCCCTTTGGCTAGACTTTGCGCGGATGCAACCGTAGGGTAAATCTAGCTTTAATATCGTATCGCATTTTTTAATAAATCTCACTCTAGCGGCTGTGATTTCGCATAGGTAATTGGAATAAAATTTAAGTTTCGTTCAATGTCATTGCAGAAATATAATTATGATACGCTAGCGATATGACGTTTACCTATTGTTTTGAATGGAAAGCGATAATAATTGCTTCTGACTCGTGGTTTTTGGTAGAGGTCATGTGGGGTCAACGCTCGGTACTTGCTATGCTAACGCCATCGGAGTACAGGGGCTCACACAATATTCCTGCGGCGGAGCAACGACGGCTCAATTACGAAGGTGCCCGAATTGATGGGTGAGTGGTGTCGATATCCCGACCTCGTGTACCTCGCAAAATGTATTTCCAATTTTCACATACCTACGTTTGGCTGCTGCTGTGAAATAAAAATACATTGCTATTAAATTAGTAAGAGGTTCACCTCACTACATGCACCAAACAGGCGTAAAGTGACAGTGGTGCTATCGCGTTTCGTGTGGTGTGTAAGTAGCCGGTAGCCCATAGAGGTGGGAGAAGAAAGGAGGACAATGCATCTGTATGAACTCTCTCCGGATATCTATAGGTGTTGGTAGTCATGAAAATGGCTCTGACTACTCGTTTGCCTCTTTGTACTATAAAAAATATAGTAGCTGATGAATGAGTGAGTGATGAACACCATAGCTAATATATAATGTGATTTTTAAGTAGTTTTCGAAACGAAATTTATGAATTCTATATAAATAAGAGAACCTATGTATATAGTTAATTTAATAAAATGACAATTTTTTTTTATTAAAGTCGATATTCATATAGGTCGCACAGAAAAAGTGAGAACCAGTGGTAACGCCAGAGTAGCTTGTAGTAAGATTTTGACTATCGAACCATTGATAATTAATTTCATTGTCCATACGAAAACCAAATGCACCAATCTTTACGAAGTCTTGCGCGTAGACGCATTGTTGGCAAATAACAGCATTGCAATGGAGGAAGTGCAGCGAGCAAATATTATAATCAGGTCAGTAATTTGAAATGGTCTAGTAACGTAACTGTTGTTTATGTATCACGCGAAAATGAGTCGACGTAAAACATGAAGTGCTTGACAATGGTACCCACAGTGTTAGCTATTGCCAGTTACAGCTTGTAATTGAAAACACCGACCGGCGAGAACCTTCTTTTGCCAGTAGTTGTTAAACAATTGATGTAAATGCCAACACAAGTACTAAGTTCTAAAAACACATTGAGAAAACGAAAAGGCAATAGTTTAAAATGTGCGAGTTTTGTGCATTGAACGTAGATGACTACATTTCGAGCAATTACTTAGTTATTGAGAAGTAAAGAAGTAACAGGTTAAACACCTAATAGGTATGTTTCTAGCTTAATTACCAACCACTCGACTCGATTACGGACGAAATTGAAAGAATAAAAATTCAAACTTTTTATAATCAAGTATTTATCCGTTTTTATTGGTGTTATGGGTTATTCCATATTTCGGTTCCAAAACGACCATAAAATCACATATCATAATACAGCTACAGGCGAAATTAAAAGCATTGCGTAAACTCATTGTTAAAGTCTCAAATTTCATTTCTCTGGCGAGGCCTTCGCAGGGCGACATAACTTGTGTGTGTTGTGAGATACGTCCGGACACCAGTAATTAGTTTACCGCTAACTCGCTAACAGTTTCAGAACACCACTCCGGTCACGTTGGCACAATATGTGTGATACACTATACGCTATTACTTAATGTAATAAATAATAACATTTATTTGTTAATACACGTAGAACATGTGTGCGGCTTTCATGCAAAAACTACTGAACGGAGTTTGAAGAAACTTTTTTGTTATATAGGTTATTAGTCCTCGGTAACATAATTACTATAATTGAGGAATATACAGGGTTAGTTTTTGGTCACTGGCCATATTTAAAAATAAGGAAATAAACATCATTTCAAGGGTGTGTTTTAATTGTATCGTCTTATTTGTAATATTTTGTTACATAGACATCGATTTGAAAAGGTCCGTAAATATACCTACGCGCATTAGCACCCGAAGAGAATGTTGACCTCAACAGCTGATTGTTCCGTATCAAGCCGAGCGCAGCGCGCGGTGGCAACGATCGATTATGTTACCCACACTGTATTTATTTTTAATATTATTTTTCCTTATTTGCTTTATTTCATAAATCAAATGTATTGTCGATTCTGAATCAAATCTGAAAATTTGCGTGACCAAAATCTAACCCTGTATATAATGCTGCAGTCGGTATCTCGACGTGAAATACACTATTGTAGGGCAAAACAACGGATTGACAATTTGGCCACATAACATTACATGTTACCATGACAAATCATATTTTCCAAAGTGCCAAAGAACGGCTGTCGGGTCAGCGGTAGTTTAAAAATAATTGAATGCCGTTGGGAGTAAATAACCTTATACTTAAATTAATATTTCATATATGAAACAGGGGTTGTTTCATGTTCCAAAACCGATAATTTCGTATCCAAAAGCTGACAGGAAACAAGTCGGCAACTATTAAGGTGCGCGTAAGTTCGCGACTTACTTTCGACCTGCTTTGACAAGTTTCTGTTCGTGGTTTGATCCACCTTTAAGTAACTGTGTGTTCGGACTCTGGCTTTGAAACATTACAGTGTATTTAACATTGTGTGTAAATGTATTTAGCACTTGACATGTGGTGGTCCGTGGAGGTGGGAGGAGAAAGGAGGGCAGCGAATCTGTATTTTCTCTATACGGAAGTCTATGCACGTCGGTAGTTATGAAAATGGCGCCGACTGCTCGTTTGACCTCCTATACCATAAAAAATGTGGCCAAATAGGGAGCGGATTCTGTTCAGAAATGGATACCAATTTGTTTAACTTAACCTTACCTGAAGTCCCTTCTTCCCTTGTGGTTTGTGGGAATTCAAAATTGTGATAATCCTAGACACAACTATTAGCCATCCAAAATGTCAAACTTAGGAAATAAGGGTCAATCCTGATTACCTAATATAATATGTATATCGACGTCACGCGCACAAATCTCAATTTTGCTAAACTTTTATGAAAAATCAGACCTTATCTTCATTCTTTGCACGAATTCTTTTATCAACCTCTTTTTATTATAATTCAACTGTATTATTGGCATTCGATCCCGTTACCATTATCATTCCATTAATTACTACTAGTACTTAGTACTATAATCAGTTATTCGAGATTTCAATAAGTTTAGTTACAGTACAATATTGACTTGAATACGCCAACTAATATGGTAAAACATTTTAAAAACCCAACATCTTTAACAAAATCGAATAAAATATATTTATTCAAATATCAATTTGCAACTTCAGTATAATCCTCGGTGGCAGAAAATTGTATAGTGTAGAGTATCAGCAGCGAAACTTGCGTTGTAACAACTTCCAACTGGAATTAAATGAGCGCTCCGCAGTGAGACTACGGTTAAACGAAAAGGAGAAAGTCGAGAACATTTGTTAGTGAAAACTATTGTACCTCGCACAACACAGATATTTAATTTTAAGTCTTTTTAAGACAGTTCGTACCAGTAATTTGTTAAAGGTACACGAATAAAGTATTCAACACTCGTAGCGCCACGCGGTTTCACTCGCCTAACCCGCGTACTCAATTCTTATTGGTAACACCGTTTTTGCAGTCACGAATCCCTTTCCAGAATTTAAGGGTTCTGCGGACTCGTATCAATGAATATTTTAAGAAAAAAAAGCGGAGGTTCGTTTTTTTATGTAATATGTATTATATCAAAAATCACTGTATGTACACAAGAATGTTAAGGTTTTGCTGAGCTACGGC
>LUGF01020225.1:192361-208168 GCA_001625245.1 Calycopis cecrops
CTTTTCTAGACCCACATTTTCACGGATGCTAATCGGATTCGGATCGGACGTAGTGCGTAATCGCCCTACAGGTGTGCTGTGGGGCTCGCCTCGTGCGGCCTTACCACTGTCGTACTGCCACATTGGAGGGGAAGGTGGACAGCGCATCTACAGAGAAGTTGTGCGCCGGTAGTCATCCTCCCACTGCTGGTTTGTCCCATACCTACTATGAAAAAGGTCTGTGACAAAGCTAGAAGAACATAAGTATAATATATTATACGTATGAATGAGAAAAATTGTTATTATAATATTATGTTACGCAAATTAGTAAAGTTGTCATGTTCGTCCGCGGAGTTGTAAGTGTAAGAGAGTACGGAGAGTAAGTGGCGCCACTAGGGAGGCTTGCGTGGGTTGTGTTAATAGATAAACTTACAGCTAAGTAATGTGTGGCTGAAATGTTTTTCTTGGTAGTTTTAGAGAATTTAGCAACTGACTTAATATGGTTATCATTTTTTAAATAAGTTTGGTAGCAAAGTGGCATTTGTTCTACAAACTTAAAAAAATCTCCCGATAGTTCAGAGTAAAATGTCTGAATCGATGGATTTTTCCGGAAAGTATTTTTTTTTATGTTAGCGCCAGGCTGCAGTGTAACCGAATTGAGCCTGCCCGATCTGGGTGGTACCTCTAGCTGACATACCTCATCAAAGGGACGTAAGCTGTCGCACCTCGTTTGGGCATGTGATTTTCTAGTGGTGTGTTCGAGGGTAGAAGGAAAAGAGAAAACACATTGAGGAGGGCACCTAACAATTATGTGTGCTGTTGGCATGATAATTTTTTAATCGACCTCTCATGCGGACCAGTACTTAATGGTCGACATTCTCTTAGATCATTTACTAAATGATTTAATGATATTCTACACTTTTGTCCTAACGTATTTAAATAACAATTTAAATAAAAAGTGTTAAATTGCTACGTTCATGTTTGAATGGCCCCGCTATTTGAGCGGCGCGCAGAGAATTCAATACAGATACGTACAATTGGCTTGTTCTGTTTTTGAACGGTAACGACTGTGAAACAATTTTTTACATCGCAACATTCTAGCGCTCTATCGGTAGTTTTTTATCTGTGCTCTCTACAGGCTCTAGGGAATTGAATTTGAATTCCGCGCTTGTATTATCTGAATGACGTCATTTATTAGGAACATTTTTAGTTTTTAGAGAACAATTCAAATTTACTTTTTTAAATATTATAATTAGGTATTTTACAACGCCGATGTTTCGCGTGTTTTATTGCAGACATGGTCACTGAGTAGATTTCGTTGTAAAACTACTCATTTTAATTAAATAAACTGTAGATTATATTATATTATATTGAGACAAAGAACTACTTACATTTTCGACTTATAACTTTTTCTTGTATTACCATTAAGTTTGTTTATTTTTTTTCCCTCTGTCTTGTTTATTTTAATTGGTCGATATATTTTTTTTGCTACGTCCACCATATCTAGTTTATAAGTATTCTTTCATGCACACAAGGGTTGTCTGGAAGAAATTGAAAGACCGCCTTTTGTGTACATGAACATTGTGTGTTCAATGTTATCTGTATTTATTTGTATAGTAGTTTTTGTGCACAATAAAGCATATTTTCATTTCATTTCATTTACTTATCGTAGGAAATAATGACATAATTTCGCTAGCATTTATCATGAAACATAGAAATGTAATTCTTATAATTTATATCCAATAAAGTACACAGTACATATTTCTGTTTCATTTTTTCAAGAGTAACGTATTTCATAGTTTTACCACGTTACATTGCACGTTATAATGACAAAATCAACAACCATGAGATCTGTCGTGACAGCTACTTTTGCGTAAAGCATTTTGAATTTGTTATGAGAACTAATGGAGGGTTTGGTGTAGGTGTGAGGGTGAGTCGTGTGAGTGAACGGAGGGGTACAGGGATAAGAGGTGTCACACAGCGGTCCGCATACCAATGAGCGTGATCTTGGATTTGGGTGACTTGTGATAGCGTTACCTGGGGAAAAGATGCCGGTTATGCAGTAAGTGCTCTTTTGTATAGCATCCGCTGCTCAGCCGTAAGTATAAATACAGATCGTGTGGGTTCGAATTTTTGGTGAATGAAAAAAAAATGGTCAATAAAAATGAAATGAAATAAAATAAATGAAAAGAAATTAAATGAAATGAAAAAATGAATGAAGTGAAATATTTTTTTTATTTTTTTTAACTTATTTCTGGTTTTATTTATTTCTGGTTGTACCCGACTGCAGTCTTTAATAAATAATACTAAACATCATTAAAGAAAAATGGGAATATTTTAAAATCGATAATATATGCCGAAGTATTTATTGATCTAAGACTAAGACCAAGAATCGACTACATCTGCTGGAAAGGAGGGCAGCACATCTGTATAGCCACTATGCGGATGTCTATGATTGTCGGTAGTCATGATATTGGCTCCGATTGCTCGTTTGCCACTCTGTAACATAAAAAAAAACTTTACATCTATCATTTTACCCGATGAAATTTATATTCTGTATATTTGTCACTTGCGCTCACAGCGCAAGTGACAAATATACAGAAGATTTGATAAATATAATTTTTATTTATTTATTTCCACAACTTATAACCATAATTTCAGGTTTATTCCTAATGTGATAGCCAAGATAATTATTTTTATTTATAAAGTACTTCTGCAGTAAAAATAATTTAAGCAAAGAAAAAAAATATTAATTTCGCCTTAGCTACTTACCTTTATTAATTTGAAATTGAATTCTCGACAGGAACACAGGTCACCCGAATATCTTAAGCTTCAAGCGACGCCTCGTGTCGTTCAATTTATTATTTTCCATTGCTTAATTAATAAGTTTATTATTTATTGTTTTCGAAAATTAATTTTAATAAATTACCTTCGACTTTGTACGCTTGGAATATTGAAAGAAATTTATAAGCGGCATTAAAACACAAGAAATAGATCAGAACAATCTGCGCGGATTGGTCTATGAGGGCAGATAAAAGCTGGAAGCTAGATTAGACTAGGCTAAATTGCTAAATATCCAGCTTAGGTAAAAAATGTCCGACTAAAAGCAGACAGTGATTTTATGTACTTGCGAATCCCCCTAAATGTGTGGAATGGCCCATTGAGGTGGGAGGAGAAAGGAGGGCAGCGCACCTGTATCTGCCTCTATGCGGATGTTTGTAGGCGTCGGTAGTTATGAAAATGGCTCCGGCTGCTCGTTTGCCCCCCTATACCATTAAAAAAAGAAAATGGAATGATCAAAATTTAGTGACTATATTGGCCCTGTCATTCATTTTGCCTTAATACCCGCTTTATGCTGGACGCAAGTGGCTCGTGACCTTCACGGACGACGAGTACAAGGAGAGGTCCAGCAGTGGACGTCCTCGCGCTGATGATGACAGGTCCTGCCACCTACTACTAGCTAATCTTTTTTTCATTGTACTAACAGAGACGCCGCATTTATTGTCTTCTTGGGCAACTGTTTAGGTAATGAAGTTAGTATTTTTCAAGCATAACCTGTTTCCTGCTGAAACTGGAACTTGGAAAACGTATTTTAACAAATGAAGTCATCATATAAGAAATGATAACGCCTGTGAGTAATTATAATCAAAAATATCGTCGGTAGGTACCGACTTACGAAAGTAATTTACAAAATCCACACATAAAAATTGTTGATAATTTAGTATCACTTAATCAAATTCACAGTTTCAGTCACATTAAAATGCAAACTGAAAGGGCACAGTGAGATTTAATTCGTTTTAATTACAAACGAAACAGACCGGCGCTGTGTGGAGTGGCGCTAACTTGTGCCAGTTCTTTTTTTCATTATACCGTGTCATTTTGTAAACTAAATTACTTTAAAATGGCGGTTTAGCGTTCGCAAATTCTGACTCTCATAAATAATAACAAAACGTTTGAGCGCTCTAATGGACAATTGGATACTTAAATTGCAGGTAACGCGACAGCCGTAATTTTTTAGAGTTCCGTAGCCAAATGGCAAAAAAGGGAACCCTTATTTATTCGTCATGTCTGTCTGTCCATCCGTCTGTCCTTCCGTCCGTATTTTCTGGTCTGCTATCGTGTTAAATCGTGAAAGGTATGAAAGATAAGAAATAAGTTGGTTTCATAGAACTGCTTAATAGAAGTCGGTTTTTTCGTAAATGTCGTAAAAAAATAAGAATATTAATTAAAAAACAATTGCAGTAAGTATATATTATACGGTAGCAGCTATGTTCAGTCAGATTCACCTACATAAAGACAATCCCGTTACTTTTCTTCTTTCTTCTGAATATAATGTATTTATATATAATTTCAGTAAGAGGTAGTGCCTTACATTGCATGCTTGCGTGCAGCCGAATTGGGGAAGTACGTCTCGCTTACACAAGACCGGCGAAAAGTGATTGCGTCGCGTTTCGTGCGGTGTGTAAGTAGTCCGTGGCCCATGGAGGTGGGAGGAGAGAAGAGGGCAGCGTATCTGTATAGCCTCAATACCAAAGTCTATGGGCATCGGTAGTCACGAAAATAGCCCACCTGCTCATTTGACCTCCTATACAATAAAAAAAAACTGATTGTAATCTATGCAAAATTTTATACAAATGAAAAACTACTGTAAGGATAAGGTGAAAGAACATACAGACTTTCACATTTATATTATTAGGAAGAACTCAAGGTAAGAGTCATCTACGTTCGCGTAGGCGAGGGTAAACAATCACTCAGCCTCGATGACGAGGCTTGGGTGCAGAGCGTTGAGTGTGCGCCATACAGGCTACAGGCCGGGCCAATCGATTGAGCAACAGGTCGGTGCGCGCGGGTACAATGGGGCTCGTGACAGGCCGCCGGCCGCCGGGGAAACACGGGGTATTGTAATTTCAAAGAAATCATTTAATAGATAATGAAGTGTTTTTACTGGATAGTTTTTGTTTCTGTAACATACGGCAAAAGAAACAAAAATTCAAAACGAAGCCATTTTTTAATAATTACAAGGTACGATAAGATAGTCCGGGCCGCCTCTGGGCTACGGCTGGTGTAACCCAGTCGAAACGTCGAGCAAAGGTATATGTGGACTAGTATACACATATCATATCGTGTAACCCGTAGAGTAATTATATGTAACAAACGCGAAAGTCTCAAACAAGTATTACAAGGTTATTCAGCTGCGTTCTCCTCCTTTTACTATAGAAGGTTTGGTACAGCGCCATGCTTCCTGTAAGTACAGCTTGATCACCTTGAATAGTTCGGTAATTCTTTTTAAAATTTGACACCAACGCCTATAGATGGAATGATGATGGAATGATCAATGGATGATGGAATGGAATAGTGGTAGATGGAAATTTTTGATGTTCAAAAAGCAATTTTTTAAATTCTTTCATTTCATTCAATTTTGATTTTGATTTTATAGACGCCTTTTGCGAAGAGGTAGTGCCACGCCTCATGCATGTATGTAGCCAAATTGGACCGGCACGACCGGGGAGGTACCTCCTGCTTAAAAGTGCTGTGTCGTTTCGTGCGGTGTGTAAGTAGCCGGCGGCTCATGGAGGTGGGAAGAGGAAGTCAGGCAACGCATCTGTATAAATTCTATGCAGATGTCTATGGGCTTTGTTAATTATGAAAATGACTCCAACTGATCATTTTCCCCCTTACACTATAAAAAAATAAATATTTGCATCACTTGCATCATACGGACCACGAGAAATTCACAAAACGCGACAGTAAAGCTGTGACTTTACTCAGTATAAACGAAAAGTCTTCCCCAGTCGCACCGGTCCAATTCCACTGCATTACAAAACACTCACTACTTCGATTTGGTAATCAAGTTCTCAATCACAATCCAGTTTCATTCCATATTTTTATTTTATATATATTATTATATTTCATATTTTTTTTTCTTAAATTTATTCAAATGTACAAATACACAGACTACGAAGCATTTGTCCAAAAAAATTGCCGTTAATTCGGTGAATAATTGATGGCCCCGAAAAAAGTGAAAAGGTAAAATAAAAAGCGCCCCCGATTTATCTCAATTACCCGGGTGTGTTGGGTTTACTCCACGTTTCTCCACGTACCGGCTTACTGTATATTGATTGAGAGGGTAGAAATTACTCGACAAACTCACACGATTCAGTGTGACTGGCAAGATGTAGAAGACTATAGAATACTAGTTGTTGATTATTTTATTTTGTATTCTAATGGTATCATATTATAGGTCCATATTTTAAATAATATGTAAGCATACATTTAATACATAATTTTGCCTTTATTATTTTCTATATACTTTCACAGTCAATTTATATCCTTTTTTTTTTGTTATCCCTGGGGAAAATGCTTTTACGCATCCCCACACCGCAGGGGGACGATGTGGGGTATGTGGGACTCGCCGGGAGAAAAGCTCCCGGAATACCGACTAAAAATCCCAGGGCACTTCCGGCGTCGCCGTATTGGAGGGGCTCTGGGAGACCGGCGCAGCCTTTTCGACCAGTACCCCTCCGGCGATGCCCGTGCTTCGCGGGCCGCACGCTCCCCTCTCTGACGGAGAGGGGCCCTGGAAGCAGTCGTAGTGAACGACCGCTTCCTCACCACGCGCTTGCGTCCGCCGCTCACCGCCGCTCAGGAGAGGTCTGACGCACTCTCCTGCGCCGTCTCTGATGCGGAGGTGCGAGGAGATCCTGCTCCCTCGCACGCCCTACGGCCTTCTTCTGCATCACATGCTCACAGAAGGAGGCGACCGCTCCCCAGGCCTCTTCGCTCCCCACCATAGCCCTAACGACACTGGGGAGCGAGAGGTCTGGACCGATTACTGCGACTAAGTCGCGGCGCGGCTCCGACCATGCGTGGCTCACCTCGAGGGTGTGCTGCGCCGTATCGTCCGGCGCGTCGCAGGCAACACGGCGGACTCACCTCCCGCCCGATTCGGTGCAGGTATGAGCCGAAGCAGCCATGGCCCATCATCACCTGCACAAGACGGAAGGAGAGGAAACCCGCTCATCTCTCGAGCCAGTCTCGCAAGATCGGCCCGAGGGCATCCAGCGTGCGGCGGCCGAAGGGGGCGGAGGCAAAGTCCTCCGTCCAATGGATGAAGGATGGCTTCCTTCGCCTCGCGCCGTACAGCTGCTTTCTCTGGCGGAGCCGGGCGCTCTCCGCGCGCCCGCCTCTCCGCCGACCATTCGTACACTTTGGTGAGCACCCACACCTCGAGCTCCCAAGGTGGAGTGCCAGCCAGAGTGCATGCCGCCGCAAATCCCACCGTGCGGCAGCCACTCGCTACCCTCTTCACAATGACCCCCTGGGGCGCCCGAAGAGCGGTTGCGTTCTCCCTTCTACGAAGGGAGTCCGCCCAGATGGTTGCACCGTAGAGAGCCATGCTCTTTACGATGCCGGTATATAGTCGCCGGCATCGGGCACTGGGCCCCCCCAGATTCGGCATAAGCCCCGATTGGGCATTCGCCGTTGCCAGCAGGCGCACAGACAGCCCGCGAAAATGCGGGCCGAAGTGCCACCTGGTTTCCAGCACTAAGCCCAGATATTTCTTTTATCTGGGCCTCCACAACGATGCTGACGCCCGCCACGTAGATGCGCCATCAGCAGGGGGCGCTGCCGTGGGCCGTGGAAGAACACGGCCTCGGTCTTGTGCAGCGCCACCTTCAGACCTAACCGGCGGATCCCGTCCACTACTACTGATCCGCCGGCTGAGGCTAGGTCAGCCGCCGCCCTAGTCAATTTATATCTACAACAACTTAAATCTACAACAACTTAATAAAGAAAACACAGAAATATCTTCAACACGGGTAATATTGTAACTAATTAAAACTCGGTACCACTAATATCAAGCTTACGTCATAGTAACATTAAAAATTTATGTATGTACCACATGTGTCCTCACCCTGTGCGCAAGTGTGGTGCCCTCACCGGGTACAAGTTATTTATTATCTGTCTTCTGGCAGTCGGTAAATACAACGACTTCTGTTCACACTGAGAAATGTATTCTGTCCTCAGCTGAGACCAAACTTTGTGGACACCGAATTTAACTAGAATATTCCGAGACCCTTGAACACCGACAATATTTATTCTTATACTTTGTTCTAACTTCAATTGAAACTTCTTGTGTCGGGGGAGTAATAAAATAATTCAAATTGGAATTTCGAATGTCGCAATAGCCGGACGGAAATGTATGGGGTTATTTTATTGAAACGGGCACTAAATTGAGATAAAACATTATTTTCGATTTTTTAGGTTAACAACAAGTAATATACAATATTGTATTTGCAGCAATAGCAATAGCTCCAGCAATAACATTTGAAACCATCTACTATCTATCTACGTCTTAATACCCGCATATGACGCAAATGTTGCTAAATATATTACATGCTCAAGCCTGACGTCACAACCTGTAATTAATTAATTATCGTCGGTTCATTCTAACTCTCAAAAACCCCAAAAACACCAACTGCAGAGCTATCAATCACTTCCTGTCTGAACCAGAATGCGTGAGCGAAAGGTTTGTCATTCTTTGAAGCACATTCTTCTCTGCATGCGCACGTGCGATTTAGCTCCACTTCACTACCGCTTATAAATTGATAAGCTGCACTGCTCGGTTTCTCTCGTATAAAATTTACCCCAAGGCAATCTTTATTTTTGTCGGATTAAAAAGTACTTTGATAATGTTCATAATTGTACCTATATCTTTAGTAATTTTCAACCTAATCAGTTCAATAATTTTATCATCCAAGTATAAGAAACATGCTAATACATATAAAATATAGTATAACTTTATTATCATCAATATTAGTAGAATGTAAGACAATAAAAACATATTTGCACAACAGCTCGAGGCACTTGTTGGTAGAGTAAATGCACTATTTTGATTTTGACTGATTTGCAGTTCGTAGCGCAGAACACGTCGAGCCGCGAAACTGTGCTACGAGTGATCATAGCTCCTTTTGCCTGTGCTTCGAAGCTTGTTGATTACAATTTGATATGTTTCTTAAATCCCGGAAAAGTTTGCTAGAATTAAAATTTTGCGGATATCTCTAATAAAATCTAAAATATAGTTTTGTCAAAGAAATTTTAACTACAAAAACGATTAAATTTTCTTCATGATGAACTAAACGTAGCGTAAGTAAAGCAAACCGAAGCAGAAGCGAGTAAATACGGACACATACGGAACCGCGTGTGACTGTCGGCGCGGAAACTGATAACACAATCACATGTTACGGTCGCTATGTTCCGGGGCGCGGATATCGCTACATCACAATTTATTTTATAAATATATTTTTCTGCAAAAATAGACAAATATTAATACGAGTGTTTACTTATTATTATTTTTCTAATTAATATTTGGTTTTTACTAGTATTAATATTTGAAGAAGAAGGGCTAAAAAATTATTTTTTCAAGCACTAATTTTGTTTTTGATTCCTTGCTATGCAACGGAGAAAAAGAATAGGCTGACGACATTACTCCAATGCGTCTAAAAATGCAGTGAATTTAGCATCGCTAGAAGTCCGCAGTTAGGGTGTGACAGGCTACACATGGTAACTTGAATACATCTCTAGATGTACTCCTACTAATATTTTAAATGTAAAAGTTTGTATGTTTGTTTGTTTGTTTGTTACTCCTTCACGCAAAAACTGCTGAACCGATTTTCATGAAATTTGGCACACATAGAGGGTAACTGGGATTAACACAGGATAGTTTTTATCTCGAAAAAATGTTCCTATGGGATGCTATGGGATGATTTTTTATTTAAAATACACAAAAATACACAAAAAACAATCTCGCAATCTTTCATAAGGCTGCGCTTTTTGCTAGTATAAATAGGATAAACCAAAAACAGATTATATCTGCAACATTGTGAATTTTGTTTTATTAGTATTACGGGCTAATATTAATTACTAATTAATTTTATAATTATGCGGAAATTAACCGTTTTATCTCGCTGTTCATACAACATGTTATATCCTCTCGTGTAATGATTTATGCATGGTTCATTTTTCACGCTCCAATAGACCCTGATCACTATTGTTATCTTCATAAATAATAGGGGTACTTTTTATCCCAGTCTTCCCATCTTAATCTTGTTCCATAATATTTTATTCGATAGCTAATCAACCTCAAGTAATAAGATCTTAAGACCTTTCCCTAAATATCTTATTAGGATCATCTTTAGAGCTCGCATTATAATAGACAGTGTCCACATCGTTGAGTATCAAAAGTTAAAATCGTGAATTCGTAATATAATATAATCTGTTACTTCTTGATAATGTTACTTATATTAGTGGGAGAATAGTTAAAGTCGGCTCAGTAGTTTTGGAGCTTATCTATATTAATATTATAAAGATTATGAATTGTATATATCGCTATGATACTCCATGCTAACGTATCTATTGGTGGCGTAGCAATACGCACACGGTCCAGCTAGTACGATATAAAGAGGAAACATCTTTTTTTTGTAGCGTTGGAGCTTAAAAATAATGATTGAATATATTCCAATAATGATCTCCAGTATATTCCACGAACAAATTCTCATTATATCGTTAAATACACATTCATCATGCACACAATAGTTGGTAATTAAATACACAGACGTTCTGCATTTCAGTTTTAATTAAGTCTTTTATTTAATTTATTTTACTGGTCATTATTATCTTCATCGGTTTTTGCCTCTAGACATTTTTACGATGCGATGAAGTATACACAACATGAACAGTCTGAACAACGAGTGACACCCGGTGGAATATAACAAATTTTAAGCAGTTAAGTTTCAGTAACAGGTTATGTCGCGCTGCATACATGCATATTGCCGAAATGGGTCGGCACGACCGGGGAGGTACCTATCACTTACACGATACCGGCGTAGAGTACGGCGCTTAAGAAGAGAAGTAGTGGCCCATGAAAGGCGAGGAGAAAGTAGGACAACGCATATGTATAACCTCTATACGAATGTCTATAACTGTCGATGGTCAATAAATTGAACCCTATTATTCATTTGCCCACTTGTACTAATTAGGAAAAAAAAATGTTTTTTTAATTCAATGATATGTTACTAAATATCACCAAAACTATCAAACCTCATTGAATCGTATTCAAGCTGGCTACAACTCTTTTCTAATGTTTTGTTATGTAGTTCATAGTAAGCCATAGATTGTAGAGAGTTATCAGTATGACAGAACGACTGAGGATGGGTTAGAGGCCAAACAAAGAAGCTCAGCTGGGAGTTCCTCCATCCGTCCTTATGAAGCAGCTGATAGTGGCGGAGAGCGGCCAAAAAAAAGGACGACCATGGATCACTAGTGGCAGCGGCCGGTTGTGGCTTAAACTTTGACATCATCTATTTATAAATAAAACTGCTTAGGAAGAGGTAGTGCCATGCTGCATAGGAGGAAGTAGTGCCATACATAGTGCATGTCACTATATCCTCTTATGCAAAGGAATTGGGCCGGCACGACCGGGGAAGTACCTCTCGCTCACTCGATACCGGCGTAAAGTGACAGCGTCGCTGTCACGTTTCGTGCGGTTTGTGAGTAGCCGGTGGCCCATTGGGAGGGGATGATAGGAGCGCAACGTGTAACAATTATGCGAATGTCCATGGGCGTCGGTTGTCATCGAAAGGCTCCGATTGCTCGTTTGCCCCCTTATGCTATAGGAAAAAAAAATGTCTGTCAACTCTAATCTGTTACAAGTGTTCTACTTCCACTCCAGGATATGCTGCACACACGGATGAAACACCTAACTGATCGACTACCAAAGTTTTGGAGATTTACCCTTCAAGTAAAGTTCACATTCTTATTACGAGCAGTGTTAAGCCGCATGGCGTATCTAATATATTTCGTTCCCCACTAATACATTTTTATCTCAATAATGAGCACACGTGAAACAAGACCAACTATACCAAGTAGTAAATAAACTCCGTGTTGTGTTTGAGAACTAATAACCTGAATAAAGCCGAGCTGCTACAAGCTTCTTTAGCAACTCCCGGCTTAAGGTAGCAGAGATCAGACTGCGGCGAGTAAGCTTCTTATATCTTAAGCCTCTGTAATCTTTGGACTTGCGACTCAACTTTCAATTTACCCTACATCTTAATATCTACAAATTTCGTATCGCAGTATTTGTGCGGTGATCTTCGTAACTATTAAAACAAATTCCGATGAAATTTCACACAAATATGTATTTTTTTACTATTGAGAATAAATGGTTTATCGTTTATTCAAAAAACACAAATATTATTATACATTTTATACATAGCTTTGCCTTAAGATACGACAATTTTTTTGATTGAATATAATGATTATTATTATCTATTCACATTTACAGTTAATCTATGTGATGTCTGATCATACAAGCCATTTATTTACAATTTAATAGTCACAAAATGCCTTTAACACGGAATACATTGTAATAAAAACTCAATTATTATTAATGTCAAGCTTACGTCATAGTAACATTGAAATGTATGTACCACATGTGTCCTCACCCAGCGCGCAAGTGTGGTCCCCTCACCGGGTACAAGTTATTTATTATCTGTCTTCTGGCGGTCGGTAAATAAAACGACTTCTGTTCACACTGAGAAATGTATTCTGTCCTCAGCTGAGACCAAACTTTGTGGACACCGAATTTAACTAGAATATTCCGAGACCTTTGAACAATGACAATGTTTATTCTTATACTTTTGCTCCAACTTCAGTTGAAACTTCTTGTGCCAGGGGAGTAATTATACAGGGTTACATTTTGGTTACCGGCCAAATTTTAAAATTAGGAAATAACTATCATTTCAAGGGTGTGTTTTGAATGAAATTTAATCTTCTAATTGAATATATTGTTAAATAAAGGTCTATCAGAAATGGTCCTGAAAAAGTACTTCGACCATTGTTCGAACACAAAATGTATCGACTTCAAGGTCAGTGACGCAGCCGACGCGGCGTCACAAACCTCGCAACTCGCGAGTCGGATACCACGTGACCCAGAAATATGTTTTTAATATAGGACAAAGTAATTGTATTTTTTATTTTTTTTATACCATAATTCGAATGTTTTATTGATTCTGAACCAAACCTGGAAATTTTGCCGGTGACCAAAAAGTAAGCCAGTATAGAAATATTTGCACATGAGAGGTCGTGTCCCTAAAGCAGACGCACTATTTTGATTTTGAGTGACTTGCAGACTTCTGTTCATAGCGAAACTCATGCTCGTAGAGCCGCGTAACTGTGCTAAGAGTGATCGTAGCTCCTCTAGCTTGTGCCGTGTAGCACGTTGTTTATATACTGCATGTTTCTTAAAGGCCAGCATCGATTGCAAGAGTTCAAGTTTTGTAGATGTTTCGTGAAAAAAAAACATTTTTCTTTAAAGAAATTTTCACTTAAGGCGAAATGGGCTCCAAATTTGTCAATCCGTGCTCACGTATATTCAAAACGTAACCTTTAAAAACTATTGATTATCATATTTTTTAGCTGTGGTTATTGTTAACAAAATACGGCATAGTGCTTTCGTCGTCGAAACACGATTAAAGAATTTTGCCTCGATAGAAAAAAATCGTAAACTTTAATGAAAAACACTATTTCTGACGTTTCCATCAATTTTTTAATTCATACTATTCAATAACTATCAAAGTTATTTCCACAATTAAAATATGTATCTATTCCCAATAAGTAATCGAAGAAATTTTAGGAGTCACTTTTTTAAATAAGCGTATGGTTAATTTTATAAAATAATATTAATCTAAATATTGTCTCTATTTTCGAGCGCCGTCCACGCAAAATTAACTAGGCGGGTCGCAATTGGGACCCATAGCGCCTTAAAAATAGAAAGAATTTTCTTAACGATGAAATAAACGAAGCGAACGTAAAACAGACCGAGGCAGAAGATTCTTATCCACGTCCATACACACGAACACATACGGAACCGCGCGTGACTGTCGGCGCGGAAACTGATAACACAATCACATGTTACGGCCGCCATGTTCCGGGGGAGGATACAGCTACACCACAATTTATTTAATAAATTAAATTATTTTAACGTAAAATAGACAACTGTGACTAAACTTCTATTCCATGTTTGAGATACTTAGTGAAGAAAATCTATTTCTTTTTCTTCTCGTAATTTCATCTCTTCAAAATATTTTTCGAAGGTTATAAACTTTCTTTACTACTTTTTAGTAGAGTTGCAGTCAAATCACTTTAACCTGTGAAGGAAGGCCGGTAACGCGCCTGCAAAGCCTCGAGTTTTGCAGATGTTTATGGGCGGTGGTAGTCATCTACCAACTGCTCGTTTGCCCCTTATCCTATAAAAAAAAAGAAGAACTGGCGAAATAAATTCAGCGAGACTTAGGAGCCCGCAACCATTTAGACCGTCTCTAATTCTAATTTATAACGATTTCTGTTTTTTTCTTTTCTTTTCTTTTATATCTTATATGTTACAACTGATTGTAACAATACTCATTATGATACTGCCGCAATGTGTCAGCTCCCCGAGACACGCAGCACATACGTTATAGATGACCATATGCTTTTGGACAATATTAGTCTCTATTCCTTGAGAAGATTAAGTTTATTACCTATAAACGATGATATCGCTTTAAGTGAATATTTCTGAGAAAGTGAGATTTACCGATGACCGTCAGTCATATTTTAATTTGAAACAATTAGAGAATAAAAAAATATTGGATTGAATAAAATGAAAATTTTCTAATAGAAATAAATTAGGGATTTAAAAGGTTTTCTTACTCCATTTTCGAATGTAAAAGTGATGGAAAGACACTTGTGACATAAACAACATTTTCATTTCTTTAGTTATTGAAATTATTTTCTTTTCGTTCAATTGTTTTTACGAAGCTCTTCTGTTTACCCTCATAGCTTTTTAAATGTGACAGATAATAATTATACTATTCTCATTTTGTATGCCAACATTCTGCTTCTTTTTCAATACTTTTAAAGTTATTGTTTACGTATAAAATTAAACAAAATCTCTATCTATATATATAAAACTCAAACGTGACATAGACATCTATCAATGCACAGCCCAAGCCACTGGACGGATCAAGCTGACATTTGGCATCCAGGTAGATGTTACGACGTAGGCATCCGCTAAGAAAGGATTTTTAGAAATTCAACCCCTAAGGGGGTGAAATAGGATGTTGAAGTTTATATGGATTTCTTAGAAATTAAACGCGGGTGAAACCGCGGGGCACAGATGGTAAAATAATAAAACCAAAACATAAAAAGCTGCACGATATATTATATCAGCATTCATTTTACTTAAAGCTGTTGTTACATTAGTCAACTTGTATATCAATCCATCTGTATTATCATGTATGTAAGTATACATGATAATATATCTCTATTATAATCTATAGTTGTACCTGCTTACGACTAGATAAAGTAGGCACGTAAATGATGATATTGGGTGGGTAGTTAAAAATGTGCGAGGCTGTCGTCCTCTAGAAGGAGACCGCGGAGCGAGCTAGAAAGGAGAGGGCAGGTAACAGTCTGCCCCGCCGAAGACGAACGGGAGTGCGACAAAGGCGCTATGCGCAACTTATGCCGCCTCCCTAACTGGAACCAGGGGCCAGGCTGGGAACCTGGCCCCTAGCCCGGCCCCGTAAATGAAAGGAAGCCTTTCTGGAGGGAGTTCGGTTTGGTGGAAGGACTGAACAGTCGTCGGGGTGCCCTGTCGCTGACAGATCCGGGGCATTCCAATATAGGCGGCCGATGGCACTAACGGGGTTTTAGTGGGTATTCGGCTCCGCCGCGAGCCCCACACACCCATCGGATCCCACCCAGGTTCTATGACAGTGCGCATTTCAC
>LUGF01020225.1:210289-226839 GCA_001625245.1 Calycopis cecrops
CTTACACACCGCACGAAACGCGACAGCACAGCTGTCACTTTACGCCAGTCTCGTGTAAGCGAGAGGTACCTCCCCGGTCGTGCCGGTCCAATTCGATTGCATGCAAGCATGCAGTGTTGTTGATGTTTGTTTGTTCCACCACATATACGCTGTCGACGCTAAAAATAAACCGGTGTATTTAATGTACGTGACATTAAAAACACCAATATGATGATGAAATGATATTGTTATAATTAAAGCTGATTCCATGAAGATTCAGTTTAATAACATACCCCTAAGGTTTAATAACGGATAAAACCGTAGACACAGCTAGTATAGCACTGAGAAGGCTCTTACTCCTCGTATGTAGTGTAGAGTGCGGCGCAGCAGCCTCGCTGTTGACCCGCGCTCTACAAACACTGCACAAGTCTCATTCAATTAACTACGTACTAAGTAAACGTTCTGAAGCGATTTACTGGCGCTCATTTTATAACATGTTTCTGATAGCTACAGTTAGATTGCTTCATAGACTAGTGGCTAGCATGTTTAATAATACGTAACCATATCTCTTTAAATCTCCCGGTACCGACCACGTGTTCGCTGCGTGTTTTTGAAGCGTCAATGAACGTCCGCGGTAACCGAAAGGTTAAACCCAGGATCGAAAATGTAATACGAATTTTTTACTATGAAATTTCTAATAAAATATTTTAACATACATTAACACATATTTACACACATACAGCAATGCTATCAAGTTTCATACAATATGTGTTTAAAGTGGTTCAATGACGTGGAAGAAGGAAAGGAGCGTCTGCATAGTCGCACGCATAATTTGACGGGCATAGGCAGTCATAAAAATGATCAGATTTCTCTTTTACCCCTTTATTCTACACAAGTCACCATTTCAACATTTCCAAGGTACGACTTAAAAAAATCACACTAGATGTTAGTTGTAACATTTGTTACAATAACGTTCTCCGCGCTCGCGTTCTCTCCCGGCACAGATTTGACAACGTGCCAACTTAAACGTAGAGATACCATGAAGTAAGTCGCTGCCTCGACAATTGTTTAAAGTGCATTTGTAACATATAAAATACTTGCGAGAGCTCCAACTTTTAATATTTATTTATTAATTTTATTTCTTTTCTATTGTTTGATTGCTACTAACTATAACTATAGTAGTAAAAAAATTGCAGTAAGGAACCTTAGACTTGTCACGACTTTGTCTAGATTTCATTACTTTTTAGAAGTAAACAAGCATCTCCATCGAGACTTGGCTAGTTTTTTACAGAGTGTTTTTGGTGGAATTTGATATTTATAACACGTATCAAAACAAATCTATCGACACCCCATACGTTAGGCGTCAACTCGTCTATGCTGTAGCTGGGAACAAATAACTCTACATAATATTATACAATACTTACGCTCGGAAAACAGTGTCCTCCTTTCGACGCAACCTTTCGTGTAAAAGGCTGAAATCTAAAAAAATATTCAATTAAAAAGGTAAATTATTTAAAATTAAAAAAAATTAAATTAATGTGTCGATTCAAAATAATTGGAATGAAAAGTTGGAAGATACTTTACGACTGTTTCTCGAATCTATCAAGCACATAAAATTTCGTCGCCGTCGTCGCACACAACAATTTTAAATATTGATACAAATAATGAATTAATCGGTTTATTCCACCTGATCGACTCACTGATAAATAAGTCCAATTGAATTCTTTCCCCGAGAGCGACTGTATATTTTATTGAGTGAATTCGAAACCAGGAAATATAAATAAACTTTCTTCCCGCTCGCGCTGGAGGCGTGAAGGCGCTTGATATAAAACTTTTCACAGAAGAAGCGCCGCAAGAAGCCTTATTGGTTTAGTCTTTGAAATAGAAGCTCTGTGTAAAAATGAATATAGTTTTAAAGTTAAATGTTGGGAACGATTATTGAAACCTAGGTAGATTAATTATATATTTTATCGATAGAAACCTAAATGTTTATTGTCTAATAACTAGGATATACATACATTTTTTACTATCTCGGATACAGTATAGTTGCCATTTGAGGGCCAAATTATTTAAATGGGACCTTTATCTTCTCTAATAGAATAAAGAAGTATGTAAGCAATCAATATTATCTTTCTTAAGACAAGATTCTTTCAACTTTGCTGTCTTCTCATTTGTATTTGAGTAATTGATGACATTCAGCGGAGCTGGAGAGAATTTTCAACAGGTTTCATTTAAGAGTAAAACGCTGTGACATTTTTTTTGTTACTACTTATAAAAACCATATATTTAAATAATAACAATTACCGCGTATATTAAATACTTCATGTATTCGTGCTACGCCACAAAGTTTTTTTTGAGAACCTTTTTTTTAATAATTATTTGGAGAAAAAAATATATCTGGTATGTTTACATTATTGATATATCATTAATTTATCAGATGCTGGGTCAAACAAAAACCCAGTCGACTGTGAGAGGGCGTCGCACATCAAGGTTTTCGTACTATCGGAAAGTGCGAGCGCCGAGCAAGACGGACTTATAATAGGTGAAAAACTTAAATTTGCCTATATGCAGATTTAACAATAATAATATCTCTGAACTTAGTTCACCACGTTAGCCTAGATTTGTGTTTCGGGTAATAGACAATGGAAATATTTTTATTTTTATTTTTTTAATATTTTTTTTTGTGGACTTTACACACCACGTTAGTCTAGCCCCGTGCTAAGTACAGTAAGGACTTGTGTTACGGGTACTAGACAACGGAATATATTTAATATGTTTTTATAAATTTAAGATATATTATATATTTAAGATTTTTATTATAGAAATACATATAATACATAGATAAACATCCATGACCTAGGCGGGATTCGAACCCGCGACCCCTGGCGCTACATGCTCAACTTATCCGAGCCCTGTACCACTGCGCCAGCCTGGTCGTCATCGAAATGTTTTTAATATGTTTGATAAATTTAATAAATTTTATATTTTAAGGTTTTTATTACAGAAATACAAAGATCAAATCCATCACCTAGGCGGGATTCGAACCCGTGACCCCTGGCGCAACATGCTTCGCTCATCCGAAGTCTGTGCCACTGCGCCACCCTGGTCGTCAATATATTTAAATTTGCAATTTCTTTTTTTAGGTAATAAAAGTATAAATTTAAAATTTACAAATGTTTCCTTTTATCTGCATTACCTACTATCCTACTACTGCACTGACTAACAAAGCAATTAGTAAATTACATGCATTGCAAAAAACTATATTTAATTTGACAAAATATAAAAATATTGCAAGAAAGATACTGCCAAGTATTTTTATAAGTGATTAATATAGCAAAGTGCTTTATAGAATACGCTAATTTATTAAGAAAAGAATGTATGAAGGGTAGACATTTTCTATTTCTTATGTGAAGTTGTTTTATATGCAGTGTAGGCCCTGAACCTCGCAGTACATGTGCATTATAAGGGCACGAATCCTATCTAATGAATCGTCAGGAAATCCGATTTTTAATATCTATATATATAAAACACAAAGGTGACATAGCCATCTATCAACGCACAGCCCAAACCACTGGACGGATCGGGTTGAAAGGCGTGCAGGTAGATGTTATGACGTAGGCATCCGCTAAGATTGGAGGATTTTTAGAAACTCCACTCCTAAGGGGGTGAAATAGGCTGTTGAATTTAGATGAGTTTTTTAGAAACTAAACGCGGGTGAAACCGCGGGTCACAGCTAGTGTTTTATAAATTTAAAAAAAGTTATGTACTTAAGATTTTTAAGAAATACATATAATATATAGATAAACATCCATGACCAAAGCGGGATTCGAACCCGCGAACCCCTGCGTAACATGCTCCACTTATTCGAGCCCTGCACCACTGCGCCAGCCTGGTCGTCGATAGCTATAATGTAACAACATATAAAACTTACATACTAAAAACGTGGATTATTAAAACTTTCATCACCATAACCACTATCAGCTGTTTATCTCCAAGTTCCGGAGGCTGGCGGCTGTTTACATTTGTTGCGGGTAGTTGTACAGGCGCACCGCTACCGTAATGATGTTTAGTTTGCTGGCCTCTTCACGTATATTGGGGTTAGTGCAAAACCGCGTATGAGTTAGTTACCTACAAATTCGAGTATGTTAGGGGCGAGTAAAACTTTATTAACTACACCGATTTCTTCTTATATTCTCTAGTAAGATTATCAGAGACAGAGAGTAAGAAGACAACCAGAGAAGTCGTGAATTCGAGTCCCGGTTCAGACTTAAATGTGTTGTTAACTTTTACTTATGGAAAGTGAAGATGATGGGACAATGCCTATAAAATGATTTATAATCAGCATCAAAGCAGTAGCAGCGAGAAGAGGACAGAGAGAGAGAAAAAAATGCGCAATCCGCCGTATAAAAAGCCCTAGACAAACTTTTAATATTCAAAGCGTACGAGATAATAGACAAAATAATTGGTACGAAAACTATTGATAAATGGATATAATAACCTAAAAGTGCTAACATCTGCCGCATCTAAAGCAGTTGCCAAAAAATCCCAAATATCCTCAGCAGGGTTAAATAACACTCTGTTAGATGTCCGCTTGCTAAAGCGCTTGTAATCTTATTAACATAATTTCTCACAACGTACCGTAATGAGTTTCTTATCGCGCCGAACATAATGCTATTACGTTTTATGGAACACCAGGCAATCTTATTCTGAGTGCCCGCGACATCTCAAGCATTTGTTACGAAATTATAACTCTAATGAGGGTGGGGTGTTTTGTGTTTTGTTTGATTTAAAAATGTTTTTGGTCCATTCACATTGGAGGGTTATTTTTTGGGTGTTTGCGCTACCATGTGAACGTATTTTGGACATCTGTAGTCTTTTATGAAATACCATACAATCCTCTTCTCAATGCTCACGATATATGAATACATTTTTTACATTATTCTAACCCTAATAAGGTGGAGGTGATGTCTGGTTTTAACTTGGTTTTGTTTTAACCCATTTGCATTGCAAGGTTAAGGTTTTTGAGCGTCTATGCTTCCATGTGTGCCAATTTATTTTTATTTTTTTGGAATTTTCGTCTTAAAACACCAAGCAATCATATTATAAATGCTCGCGCCATCTCAAAATATTTGTTATGTAATTTAAACCCTAATGAGGTTGGGGTAATTCATTCTTTGTTTGATTTAAAAATGTGTTTTGACCCACTTGCATTGCAGGGTTATTTTTAGTGTTCGTTATTCCATGTGTGACTTTAGTGTATATAGTCTAATTAAGGATGTCAGTGTGTAGCATACATATTCTGCACAACGATAGTAATTTGTTTTATTACAACGACGATATATATTTGTTATTTTTCAGAGCAAGTGGTAATATGAGGAGTTTCAAACAATAATACAAGTTAAGTAGTAGTATAGCTAATACTCTAAAAAATATTCATTATGCGTATATTGAATGCAAAGGTATTCTTCTTAAACATAAGATAAAACAAGGAAATAAATTTAGGGAAGGACATTTGTAATAGAAACGTCATGTCTCCAAGTCCCCTCCCCTATGCTCCCAACGTGGACTTGTCCGTCGGCGCCGCGCCGCTGCTCACCCTGACCCAGATACATATTTCACTTTTTACTCTCCGTAAAAACGCGCTTATCTCGCGAGCCGTAAAAAGCAACTCGATACAGGAAATTTAAATTTATAAACAGTTATGTCGCTGACATAAATCGTGTCCTTACAGAGATTAATAATTGTTGAGGATCGGGGATCGCTATTGTTCTTTGCCTTATTACTTACGTAGATAAAGTATAGTATATCTAATATTACTTACAACAATGAAACAAAGATACTCATTTAGGGCTTTTGAAAAGTGCCTTATGTACTGTTTTTGTGTTTATTATACAGTAGCTGCGCCCCGCGGTCTCACTCGGGTAATTTTAGATCCCGTGGAAAATAGAAAATCATCCCATGGCATTCCATTTCAGAGGTAGCCGGACATTTCCTAAGTAGGAGAAGTCTGGCCTCTTTGCCGAAGGTAGCCTGTCGCTGGAGTGTGTCTGTGATCTGTAGATCCGCCTCCGATTGTCAAAAATTTTTGCGAACGTCTAATGGATTCAGTAGGCACGTGGTGGCTGGTTTACGCCCCTACATTTACAGGTAAAGATAAGTCAGATATAATTCAAATCAAAATATAATTTGATTATGTAAGTAAATTATGACTTATAAACAGATATTTTACCAAGCAGACTATCCAACAACAAGTTATCATCGTACATCTCGCTGTTTCACTTTATAACTTTATGTGTCTGACGGGTTTATGAAATTTGATCATTGTTTGATATTGTAAAAATAAAAGAGCGATCAATTGTACTGGTATGTTCAAAAAATAACAGAGCATATTTAAACATGTAGAGGCATCACTAGACACTTACCATAGCTAGTGACTTCCGGCACAACTGGGAAGGTACCTCCAAAGGTACCTCCAGCTCACACAATGTCTGCATGAAGTAGCTAGTTGTGCTGTAGAATTTCTTGCGATGTGTAAGTTTTCGGTCGCCATTGAATGGGGAATGAAGGAGGGCAACGCATCTTTATAACCCTTATACGGATGTTTATGAGCGTGAGTAAGTTATCCTAGGATCTGACTACACGTTTTCTTCCGTTGGTTGTATAAAATACTACGACAAAAGAACTAATTTACTATATTGAAGAAATATACCTTGTACCGGTATCGTGTAAGCGGATGCCGGCGTGACAACTGTGCTGTAATTTGTAGTGTGATTTATAGGTAGTCGGTAGCCCATGGAGGGAGGAGGTGGAAGGAGGGCGACGCATCTGAATTACCTCTATGCATACTATGGGCGTTGGTAGTCATTGAAAATGTTCCCACTGCTCGTTTGCGGCTTCTGCTTGTGGTCATGAAGTTGAGACCAGAGACATGGTCTCTGTGCGCTTGTGGGAATATGATTTGGACAAAGACGAGCGAAATGCAATGTTGGATGGCATTTTCCGGACTACATTGGGCCCAGTATATCATCAGGATTTAGTCGCAAACGAAGAAAAATTCGGTCAGCTGAAGAGATTTGCGCATACATGGCACGCGAAGAGGAAGGACATGTAATGGTGTAGCTGCAAAAACCAGGACTGACAGGGCCGATGACGACTTCAGTCTCTGTGGTGTCAGCCCCCAGAAAGGTTAGAGTGATATAACGAGAGGGCACTTAAACAGTTCGTAGGGAGTCAAGAATTACACGTTGGGGAACAAAGCCGGTGAGCAAACCCCAGTGCATCTCCTACGATTGGGTATGAGCATAGGTGGTTGGTGGGTAAGTGCCCGTTTGCCCCCTATATTAAAAAGAAGTGTAAGGCAAGGAAAGTAAAAGAAAATTAAGATTTTGAATTTATTTTTCAACCTAACATTTTCGTAACTTTCGTAACTTGACAGACCACCAGCTAAGTATAACAGGTGTACACAATTAATGAACATTGTTCATACCACTTAAAATATACAGTCAGTACCGAAAAAACAATTATCACGAAATTTGCTTTTATCACGAAAATACTATACTTACACCATTAAAATTCCATTTAATCAATTCATTATATATATTTTACACGATCTAACACAAAATTACTATTATTACAGGGACTAATCACGTTACTAAAATAGAAAAATGTTTAGAACATCTGATTAAGCAGCTGATGGAAGACATTGTGTGAAGGATAGATAGTTGGAATTCGTCAGTGTCAGTGAGAAAATACACTACCCGTATACCATGTTCGAATAAATGATGCTAATGAAGACACGACACGTGTTGGATATCTTAAGCCGGTCATACACGATCAATTATATTGTGCAATATTATTTACAGTTTGGGATAAATCTTATGATTAATTTAATTTTATTGGTCAATATAATTCATCGTCTAGGGGCGCTTAAATTTGAGAATTCGCTTTAAACGTCAATTAAAATGTAAAGTTATTGTCATTTTTGTATAGGTTCTAAAATGTACATTCTGCTATTTGTATTATATTTAAAGTGTAGACTGGTTTTTTATTTATCCGCTACATGGCTGATTAGGTACACGGACTTTTTCGGGTTAGGAACATTAAGTTGAAATTGTATAGATGTATTAGTACATACTTTGTGTGTATGGCGGATAGGTTGAACGGAATTTCTTTACATTTCAATTCCTTTATCCAAAAAATTGTACCACGTTATTTGGTTTGTTTATACTGTCAATTCACTTCTAACCGAAATCAATATGTGAAATCTGTAGTTTGATTACCAGACAAGTTCCTAAAATGCTAACCTAGACTTTAATTAGAACCTGTACAACGTTGGGTAAATCCAGTGTATTTGTAGCAAAGCACCATTGCGATAAAATTCATGTTTCAAGAAAACATGTAGAAAGTTGTGTGCACAATTATGTACTTCAGGCAAACCTTAAAGTTCAAAGCTACGACCTGGTTTACTTTAAAAGTAGGAACTTTATATAAAAAAGGTAATTCAAGCAGATCGTAGAATATGTTTATACGAGTTCAAAGTATACTAACGATTAAAGCGAATTCGTTTTTTTTTAAATATGGTGGTTCTTTTTTATCTGGGTTGGTTAGTAAAAATATACACAGATAAGATAAATAATGAATATCGGGGTGAGGATAATTAACCGTTGTCGGCTTT
The DNA here is from genome assembly GCA_001625245.1 of Calycopis cecrops. Taxonomy (NCBI): domain Eukaryota; kingdom Metazoa; phylum Arthropoda; class Insecta; order Lepidoptera; family Lycaenidae; genus Calycopis; species Calycopis cecrops. Next base: position 218,943 of record LUGF01020225.1, read on the forward strand.
CAGTTTAAAACTGTTCTTCAAAGTTAATAAAAGCATAAGGTCTGTTGTACACGATACGTTTTAACGGTACGTCATTATAGCCACACGTTAACATGAAAGCTTGAACAAATTTTCGCCGTGAAAATCGACAGGTGTGTCGGTTGTGTGTGGGTGCGGTTGCCAGTATGCGGATCACTTTGTAACCTTTTTGATATACATGATGCTAGATCACAGTGTTGTCGATTTCACGGCGAAAACGTGTAGACGTGCCTTTACGAGTCCTTATTGGTCTTCTATATGAAAGAAATGACAAAGTTGAAACCAAATTATATTTGTCCTTAACTTTGTTGTATTTGTCGCTGGTGTCTGGGAATGATTGATGTGTTTTATTTACTCTAATGAAATTGGAAAATAATTAAAGTTTGTGATTCGAAGCTCTGTTATAATGAATATTATTATCATCATCATCTAAATGTGAAAATGGTGAATACAGTTTAGTAGACAATGTAAGGAATTAAACACGACAAATATCTGTAGGTATATATTCTGTGATGATTTATAGTATATAGTAAAAAATAAATCCGTAATTGGATGTATGATTAATTAGCTAAACATAATTAATCATACATCTAGTAATAAATAGAAAATAAGGTCTGTGATGATTTTGTGAAATAAATAAATAAAATAAAATTATAGAACGCCACTTCTAGGGGATCTATATATTTGCTGTCAAGTCTTCGAGTCTACAAGATTTATATGTCTTTGAGCTGTACTCAAAGAATTTAACCCATTGATGTTGGATACTTTAAAATATATTTAAATTGGTCGTGTTTTGTTTTTTAAACAAGTGAAGTCTGATGATGATGATAACAAATAGAAATATCGATGAAATGTACTAATTACAATAGACGCTATATTACCTTTACACCGATCTACTCCCGACAACTATACACGTAGTGAACAGACTTCACAAGCTAATACATTAGAAATAGGAAAGGCACAGTCGAAGTATAAATTTATTGCTGACTTCCCTTATTATACACCGCCTTACGATTAAATCACACAAAACTAGCTTTCGCATCCCGTTGTTCCGGTGACGTCATTTCTTCCAAAGCATGAATACAGATTAGATAAATCCCGATCACCGTTTGATATTTAAACATACAAATCCATTCATCAATTTGCGATTGAGTAACAAACAGACAAACCACAAGACATTCACATATAACAATGTATGATAGTAACCTTTTATAATTTCAGATGTAATAGAGGATAACTTAACACAGTATACATGAATAAAATGTAAATTTGGCACAGATACAAGAGCTATTTTTGTTTCTTAGCAGAACTAAGATGACTTTGTCATAACAACATGTATCTTAATTGAAAAAAAAACTTAGGGCCGTTTCACAGGTCACTAATCTAGTGTCAACTAACTAGTCTTATCTACCACATAAATTCTTCATATTAATTACGTCTAACCGAAACCTGTGGCACTGAAATTAGTAGTTTATTTGCCACTTAGTTATAGTCATAAGAACCTGTGAAACTGGCCTTATATTTCTTAATTGGAACACTCGTAGTCAAGTGATTAAAACACAAATGCTCACAACTAGAATATCTAGAGAGACTGTCTACGTCGAGAAGAGTAAAGGGTGTGATACTCGGCCCATTCAGGTTGCCTTGTTCCAAATATAGCAATAAAATTATGGCAATAACAATGTAAACACAGTATTAAAAATGATTGTTAAGATAAATTAATAAACAAATAAGAAGAATATGAAGTTAATATTATTCAAAGCAAAAGAAAAATTTGCTCTCATTTTTTACTTTATATCGGTATTCAGTACCGTTTGATAACAATATTACAAAGAAATAAGTTTAATACATTTTATTTTTCAACCTCAACTTTTACTCATCTCGATAGTCGTCTAGTTCTAATGTGCGTATTGCCATTTACAAAGTCTAATTTACATTCGATTTTGTATGAAAATAGGTTGACTTTATATGAGAAAATATTTATTTTTTTACCTTAAGAGAAATCAATACTTAGAACGAACTTTTGGTTCTGTCACTATCATTTAAATAGATATCTAACCTTGTCTACAGATCTAAACAGTCCTTACACATTAATAGTTATCTGCCAGAGTATAACCTAAACATTTGACAAAAACAACAATAGGCTTAAATCGTCCCCAATATATTATAAAATTTCAATGATTAGAAACCTGTTACTTAAAACAAATTAAATATAAGGTCGAATTGACACAAAACTACACACATCAATAAAAACGCACACTAGAGTTCAATTTTCGTTGAGGTCTTATGGAGAATCTTAAAAGATACTATCTTTAAAGTAAAGATTTACAATAAGCACCGCACTAATAACTAAATAAAGTTTCGAAGAAAACTTTAGCACTCGTAGAAAATTTCACCACCACAAATTGACTAGTACTAAGAACTAACTAATTATTAATTAAACAATAAATTGATTTAAGTCTTTTGTAATTAAACCGGCCGCGGTCCGGAAATTCAGTGATGAGGGTAGGTGTAGAAAAGAGAACGCATTCTTATAACACTTGCAATCGGTTGAAAAATAAGACTGACAAAAATGATCAGAAGTCCATCAAAACACACTCATTAGATTTGCTGTTCTGCAACCGCTACCACAATCTTACGTTCCTCTTTAGGAGAAGGGAAGGACTCGTCTATATCTGGACTTCATAATGAAGTCTAGATATAAACCTCGTGATGCTGTTGCGGCCGGCCTGGCCTGGACTAGGATCCTCGTTCTGACATTTCCACGACATCCTCGACTTCGGGTTTCGTCGTATCCATCTTTCTTCTTTCTGCTATCACAATTCTTATTTTCTCCTCCTCGCTTATCGGCTTTTCAACAATCTCTGGAGACATTTGGGACCGCTGAGACAAGTGGCTCGTATCACTTATAGCAGCGGATTCCGTGGAAGGTCTTCTTTTGTTAGCGCCGTATTTGACACTTTGTCGCGTTGTTGGCACGGCTAGTAGCATCGGACGGGGTCGAAGAAGCCTGGCTTCCTCTCCTCTAAGCGAGTTTCTTTTGTCCACACGCTGTCGTCGGTTTTGAGTAAAGGAGTCGCGTCTTGGGGGACTCCCTGGTTCCAAATCGTCAACATCATCTGCGTCAATGAAACGGGCGTCTTCTTCGTATAACGCACTTCTTGTGTCTGAGCTGGAGTCTTGTCGCCGGCGCACAAATGCATGGGGAGACAGAGATGCTCTTCTGGGCATGAGAGCTGCTGGTAATAAAGCATGATGCGAATGTAAAGTGCGTCTTCGGCGTGCTGGAGACAATATAATTTGCTGCTTTGGTTCACTGTAGGTGAAGTTGGCTGGTAGAGACGGAACCTTGTTCAAAGGTCTCGGAGGCGTAACACATTGCTCCAGCGCATGACACAGAGCTCTGTCCTCTTCATCATCTGCCTCTCGTTCTAATTCTCTCTCGAGTTCAACGTCCATGTCGTTTTCATCTTCCATTTGTTTGTGTGATTCTTCTAAATGTTTCATTAGCACCTGAAAAATTATACTTTTTAATTTCAATACTATTTTTACTTTCAGGACGGTCATTAAATAGGACATCGCGGACCACGAAACTATTAAATCGATATGTTATTTGGTGCAACCTAAAACATAGGCTATGTTTTATTTCGATTGCCGCGAGAGTTTTATTGCTACAGCAACGCGTGTCTCGTTCAGTTGGTTTTATATAAAAATCCCGTTGTACAGTGATTGTGATCAAAGTTCTCCGAAGCGGCTAGGCAGTTTTTTTGGACCCGTCATTTGGTGTAATATGCAGAAAATTTCATAATATACAATAGGTACAAAAAATAGTATATTATATTTCATTCCGATGTTTCTTAGAAATTAATAATAACGATCAAAATTAAATGTCATACTTACAGCCACTACCACATTGACGAGCACAAACTGCGCCATCAGAACAAAGACCACGAAGAATATGGGCGCAATAATCGTCGAGACGCAGCAGTTCCTGACGCAGTCCACGGAGCTGTCGCAGTCTTCTCGGAGCGTGTCCTTCATGATGCCATTCCAGTTGTCGCCGGTGGCCACGCGGAACAGAGTCAGGAACGCCATGCCGAAGTTGGCGAAGTGAGCGTGCTCGCCGAGACCTATAAACAGGGAGCAGGTGAATCTCAAAATGTCGACATGTTGAAAAATTTTGTTGAAAAACATTTGAAATACCCTCATAGAGGTTATACAGATGCGTCCTTCCTCCTCCTCCTTCCATGGGCTACCGGCTTACACGAGCAAGAGGTACATCCTCGATCGCGCTGGCCCAATTCGGCTGCTAGCATCGTACCACCTCTTGGTATTGAATTTGAATTAACAATGTTTGTTAAAGCTATGTTTTTAATGTATACAGTACTGTTAATACTAATTTTATACTTATTTTAATTTATAAATTCCATTTACGTTTTAAACTTATATTTTTAATCTTGTAGAATAATCAATAGGTACGACTTATCTAAGAAGTTAAGTAAAAGTTATGGTTCTACTAAAGAAAAATAGAAAGAGATAAATGAAAAAACTAGAATGGTCAACTTTAGTAATTAGACAAAAACCATACCTTGACACGGAATCTCATCAGAACATTCCAGCCTTCCGAAAAGTTCCACGCCCAACGCCGCGAATATGAAGAAAAGGAGAAAAAACAGCAACCCCAAATTACCAACTTGCGGTAGCGCCTGCATCACTGTGTCTAACAACGCCCGTATTCCTTTCGCCATCTTGAGCAATTTCAAAACTCTTGCAATTCTCAGAACTCGCATCACTCTCATTATAGTTGGGTTAATTGGTATTATGTTCGTTTCCAGTTCCTCCAGCACTATGCCTACTATTGATAATATAACTATGATTACGTCTAGTTGATTCCATTTGTCTTTCAAGTAAATTTTAAATCCTAGGGCGACTAGTTTCATGGCGGCTTCTAGTATGAATACAGCGGTGAAGAAATAGTTGAATATCTTCAACGCGTATTGGAGGGCTGGTGGCATTCTGTAGTATTCTATGGCCATGGTGACTACGTTGAGGCCGATGACCCCGGCGATGGCCAGGTCAAAGTATTTAGATGTGACGACATTATGTACAAAGAGGCGGTATTGGCCGTAATCCGCGTAATATGGCCTTTGGTGCATTTCTGAAACAATATGTAATAATGTCGTATAATCAATTTGTATAATGTTATTGGTTAACCATAAACCACACGTGAAGGCTATTAGTAACATAGAATATACATAATATAACATAATCAACTTAATTTAGATCCAAATAGTTTCAAATGTGTCGGTATTAGTTGCTATAATTGGAAATGAACAAATACTAAATATTTGAAACAAGGTAAAACTGATATCATGTCATTTTATAACTTAAATACTTACTGACTTAGAGAGTAATTAAAATTTCATTTAATTTGTATTATTCTTTTTGCAATCAACACTTACTTCTCCTTTTCTTTTCCATCTGCAGCGCTCTCTTCGCGGCGCGTCTGACTCTCTCCTCCTTCTCCTGCTCCTCTCGACACCGGTGGAAGTTCTCCACCACCACCCCCACGAACATGTTCAGCACGAAGAAGCCCACGAGGAGGATGAATGCTATGAAGTAGAGGAGCCGCCACTCCGAGTAGTTCACTATTGGCTGTTGAGATTTCCATTACATTTAACAAGGCAAAATTATTCACCATAGTATACGAATCAGTCTGAAATAATTTGACCTCTAGAAAAGAAATTAATTACCAATCAATGATAAGATAAAACGATAAAGAACAATGATTAACAAAATCTATACCATAAATTCGAAAGTGTGTTTGTTTCTTTGTCCTTTCTTCCCATCGAATCAGATTAACGGATCGATGTGGTATTTAGTATGAAGATGGTTGTAGGACTAAAGACTGCTATCGGCTCCTTTTTATCGAGAAAAACACGTGCGAAGCCGCGGGTAGCAGCTAGTATTATGATATTTTAATAAAACGTGGCATATCCTACTAATATTATAAATGCGAAAGTTTGTAAGAATGTTTGTTACTCTTTCACACCAAAACTACTGAACGAATTTTCATGAAACTTTACAGTAATATCGCTTTTATATCAGAATAACATAATAAGTTAAAATTTTGAATTATTTTTGAAGCCCGAAATCCACGTGGGCGAAGCCGCGGGCGGAAGCTAGTCCTTTATAATTCGATAATTGAAAACTCTTCACCACTTCGAAAGTTAACATATGTATTGCATATACATGTACAGATACTAACGATTAACTAATTAAATTGATTTCATATGTAATTAGTTAATTAACTCCAAATAAGACATAATTCAATTAAACTAATAATACCTTGACACACACAACGCCTACGAAGTGTAAGTACTCACAACAGTCTTCAATTTCACTAACAAAATCATTGTTACAGTAAAGTTTACTTCGCTGTTATTCATTGTGGTTAATTAAATTAGAACCGAGTTGTACTTAACTAACATTTAGTGAAATACCAGACGAAATAATAATGTAAACATATTCCTAATAAACTCGAACTCTGTAACAATTTATTTGATATCTTTTTCATACGTGAATTCTATGCAAATAGCAGATGTTATAATTTTCTAAAAGAAAGAAAGAAATGTACATGAAACTAAACTTGTTATGTTCTCATAAAAAATGAAATTTAAATATGTAATTTAGTTTTTTATTGCCCACTTTTACTCAATTTCAGCAATAGACTAACCGGATTGCAGAGAAATTACATCTGCAAATTAATTATACTAAGATATACAAAGATCAAATAGTTTTATTCTGTATAGTGATTTTTTTTTAATACTTACATAAAATTAATTAGTTGCCAGGATACTCGTTGCCTATAGCGATTATTGATCATAATGAATAAAGTAATTCACACAGTCACACATAAATTTAACGTATGAATAAATGGTATTTACCTGTTGATCAACGCCGACGGCGTCCAGCCCCGTGTACATTATGTTCACCCACCCATCCCTGGAGCTCAGCACGAATAGTGACATCAAAGCTTTTCCCAAATCATCGAAATTGTATTTCCTGTTCACCCACACGTTACCGTGGATGGCGAGGCAATCCGATTTGTTTTTCACGTTCTTTATACTCGCTCCTTCGCAGTAGAAAAACGCTCCTTTGAATAACTAAAAATGCCAGGCAAATTGTTAGCACACGTAATATTGGTCCTGATAACGACTACGTGGTAAGGCATAAAATATCATTATTTGCTTTATAAAAACGTTATACATTATTTTTATCTTGACTTGACGATTTGTTTTTCACAAATGCCTTTTGCTTAATACTGAAATATAGTGTAATACTAAATACATTATTACTCCAATATTTAATAGTGGATTGGCTACTTTTACTACCATTTTTAACGTAATTTCTCATTCTCATATCAATTTCATTACGAAATAATTTTAGATGACCTTGTTTAACTATTTTAAAAAGCTAATCAAAATAAGAAACTTAAGCAGAAAAATTGATTTCGAAATCTTTTTACTAATACATGGCGAAAGAATCAAGACACTATCGTAATAACTTGCACTTGAGACTGGAATCTATTTATAAAGTGACTAAGAACTTGATGAAATTGTATAACATTACTTATCTTTAAAATTGTTAATTATAGTAAAAACCTAAATATATTTTGATCATGTAGATACAAATCCTGACTTAAAGTCACAATACTGCCATACAAAAAATATGATTTTAATTTGGCCAATTTGTTATTTTTGATTCTGCACTTGTAAAAACGACACGATTTTACAATTTTCTAGTCATAGAGCATACAAGTAGAATTAACAATATTCCTTCTTAATTTAAATTTTACTTTTCATTTACGATCTCACTT
>LUGF01020225.1:241040-260167 GCA_001625245.1 Calycopis cecrops
AAAAATTTTGATTTTTTTACCCAATCCAGCTGCTTGGATTCATACAGCGTGTATGAATCCAAACAGATGGATTGTGCTGGCATGACCGCGGAGTTACTTATCGCTTACACATTTCTTGCGGTGTGTTGTAGCCGGAGGTCCATGGCGTGGAGAGAGGAGGACGAATTAAGGCAACGCAGCTGTATAGCCTTTATACGAGTATCCTAGGGGCGTCGGTAGTCAAGAAAATGGCTGCGATTTATACTATATGAAAGAGAAGGTTTTAACTTAAAACTTTTAAAAACCCACACAGAGTGTTCAAGTAACAGCGGTAGTTGGAAATCCCATATTAAATATGGACTTTATAATAGTAAAATAGTAAATACTATAATAGTCTTATATTCAAATTTCTCGTATCACAATGTTTGTTACCACATACATGGGATTCGGTCAATACGGCTCGACCGATTCTCATGAACTTTGCGTGCACAACGGGTAGGTCTGAGAATCGTCCAACATCTATTATTTTTCTTCTCGATATTGCCACAGGATCGAAACTTACGCGGGTGAAACCGCGGAGCGCAGCTAGTAATAAAAGTATTAAAAGTGCAATACTTACAGAGGTCCTATCAATCGAATCCAAGCTGGACAGCATCGTAGATCTTTCTAGAGTCAGCGCCACATTGAAGTCCCTGAAGGTGGCCCCCGGCTCCAGCGTGGTGGATGGGGAGTCCTGCGGAGTGGCAGCGGTGTGGGTGATCATGGGGACCACGGTACTGTTGCTGTTGTCGGTGGCTCCAGTGCTAGACGCCAGCATTTTCGATTCCTAAAATTTAACAACAATCTTTATCTTAATTAACTTAGTTTTGTTCATCATTTTACATATTCTGACATAACACATTATTATATACTTTGAGTATTAAATATATTAATGAATAATGTATAGATTAATTCTTTTTAGCAAGAGGTAGTGCGATGCTGCCGATTTGGGTGTACCGCATACATTATACCATCGCACTGGGAAACAAGACAATCTAGCAATTATAAGGATGTTTATATAAGTCGGTATCATTGATACTCTGGACTGTTCCTTTCATAAAAACCTAAAATCATGTAAGATTGTTTTATAATATATTTATGACCCGTAAATTAACTGTAAAATAAACGCAAGTGGGTATATAGGTGCGAAGACTACCTGATTTATTAAAATGGAACAATTGATTGTAAAAGTGTAAATTCTTGAATGTTATCGCAATCATTAGCTTAATTAGTTGAACACGTGTTACTTGCAATATAAGTTCTCCGCATTTACGACAAAAAGGATCACTCTAGTCGAAGTAGTCGTACAGTGTGGAGTCTCTGGGACAACGATACGCTGCTCAGATAATAAAACTAAGCTGTTGTGAAATTGGAATAGTTTTATTTGAAAACCAATCACGGACCAGCATCATCGTGAAGTTGTTGAAGTCAGCAGTGCTGACGTCCCACTTTTAAAAAACATGGCTGAGGTATCTGTCTCGTTAGGTATTTATATAGAATTTTTGCTACAAAATAATCTGTCTCCTTTAAGGCCTGCGCAAACAAAGGACTTTTGTCCGCGGACTTTTGTGTTCATAGATAAAAATTTATGCGAAGTAGGTACCGAGTACTTTTAATCGCTCGTTTGCGTTACTCGATACAGTTGTAAGGCCGCTATCCCACTGGCGTTTTACGGGCGTTGACGTCTCTCCGACGTCTTCGTAACGTCAACGCTGCGCTGACGCAACGTTAACGTCGCGTCATCCCTTGGCAATAGTTAACGTCAGCTAAACGCGACGTTAACGTCGCGTTTAGCTGACGTTACCTATTGCTAAACGCGACGTTAACGTCACGTTTAGCTGACGTTACCTATTGCTAAACGCGACGTTAACGTCACGTTTAGCTGACGTTAACTATTGCCACGGGCTGACGCGACGTTAACGTTGCGTCAGCGCAGCGTTGACGTTACGAAGACGTCGGAGAGACGTCAACGCTCGTAAAACGCCAGTGGGATAGCGGCCTAAACGATCTATTTAGTTGAGAAAAAAGGTCGCGGACAAAATACCCTCGTCGGCCTTTAGGGCATTTTTCATAATTGCCACTTACCTTCTGCAGATTGCATTTGTTCGACTGCGCGCAGTCCTTACACAGAGTGGGGTGGTGCGAGCTCTTTGGTTTGCGCCGCGGCTTCGCCTTGTCTTTATGTCCGTTGACATCGTCTTTGGCCTTCCGCACGTCGTCCGCTGACTTCCAAAAGTTTTTAATTTCGTTCTTAGAAGAATATATTCGGTTAATTTGTGTTTATTTAATTATATAGTTTTTATTCCATTTAAAAATAAAGCCTACACTTCACACACGAGATGATTTTAATCATCAGTATTATCAGCCTTTATTGATCTCAGTTTTCTTATCTACGCGTAAGAGCAAATGATTCTCAGAATATAATTAAAATCAATTGCATTATAGTTAGTGAACATTCAGCAGCGTTCAAATACATTTGGACGATGATAATTGTTTGCGATGGATCTTGATTTTAATTAAAACATTACTTCAATGAAGACACATATTTATTCCCATAAACATTATGTTCAAGACATCTTATTATGTATTAACTAAAACATTATTTCTTTGAAGATACATATTGTATTTATAACGGAAATATAAAATCACATTCGACTGTCCTACATGGTGGTTTGGCCTCGAGAGAACGGAACGCGTCCCTTCAACACTAAGAGCCGTCCGGGGAAACGGAAATACACTTTGAACACAGAATGTCACAGATAATGCACTTTTAATGTTTATTATAGTTGGCCAGTATCACTTGACGTATTAAACGTTCATCACTAGATGGCGGTGCCAATGCATATCTGGCGTGAACATAATAATGAAATACTCGTATAACGTATTACATTAAACCTCTTCAATGAAATTGCGGTTTTATATTTTTTAACAGACTTTATATCTCGGATGATGATGATGATGATGATGATGATGATGATGATGATGATGATGATACACATGTTTTCTAAAGGACCGTGAAAGAACCTAAAGTGTGTTGAGGTAAAACTGTGTTGAGGTAGTGCCACATAGCATGCTTGCATGGAGCCTAATTGGGCCTCTCGGTAACACGGGACCGGCGTAAAGTGACAGCTGTGCTGTGCGTTTCAAGCGGTATGTAGCCGGTGTCCCATGGAGGTGGGAGGAGAAAGGTGCGCATCTATATAGCCGCTATGCGGAGGTCTATGGGCGTCGGTAGTCGTGAAAATGTCACCGACTGCTCGTTTGCCCCACTATAACAATAAAAAAAATGTACGAGGTCAGGATCAGGGTAAAGCAACTATATCACCGGGCCTGTTAAATAACAAAATAAGCCGCGATGTTATACTATGACGTATGCGTCATAGTATAACATAAAAATTTTAACAAAATAATAAGGTTCACTTTACATTAAGACATTAAAACATAATAAAATATATTCTATACTCGGCAAAACATCACGACAAAAGCACGTCTGCCTCAAATGTAAGTTTTAAGGTTATTCCATTACATTGTCATTTGGTAGACATAAAGTGATAACTTTGTCTTTGTATGTTCAGTACGTGAGTCATTAGAACAAAGTTATTAAAAGCTGCTTTCGTAACAGAGCTGTGTAGGTAATAGTTACATTAGTATTGTATATCCAACCACGCAACAAGAGGGTTATGTTGATTTTTAATGCTTTTTATCTTGTTGATAAAATTTTGCGCGGGTTTAATAATTATTCGGTTATTTATCAATAATATTAGATAGCTTAAAATGATAAAAGGTGTTACCAATTTTGAGATTTGGTTTACAATTTTTCCATTGCAATTTTTAAGGTTTTTACATGTTGTGAGTCGTCATTGTTAAAAAATAGTAGTAGTAATAGTTAGATAATTGATGAGAAATCTTTTGCTATAATATTATCTATGTTAGTTATCTTGTAAATTATATATTATTAAATCTAATCTTATGGTTGTTTAGAAAGAAAAACAATTTTAAAAAGTAAGTAACTTAATTTATAACTCATAAAGGAATGGGCGGATTTTCATAATATTTGATTTGTTGGATTCGTCTCTGTCTGGGTTAGTAGGATTGTTTTGAAGTACAAAAACATTCTTAATCTTATATTTATATACTAAAATATAACTCTATAAATTACATAATTTAAATCCGTTATATATTTCGAATGATATGTCTGATATTAACTATGTAAAAAGTATTTTACGGGTTTTGAAACGGTCAATAGTGAAATATCATTTTATAAAATAAGAATAAATACAGAAGTATGAATAATATGATTTGATTATTATCAGCACTTTTATCCTTGTTTTTTTTTTGGAAAATTTAGTGTAGATCGACAGCTTCTTAATGGCTACACCAATAATGAATGAAGAATGTATAAAATCGGTCCAGTAGTTTTTGTGTGAAAATTTTACAAACATACATACAAAAGCACAAATGTTTCCTATGAGTATAGACTAAGAGTTCCTTTTTGCAAAACTTTTCTTAACCCAACAGTTTAAAGAAAACTTTATATGTTAACAAGAATAATTTATTTATAAATATAAAAATAGAATCGAAAATATATTAACACATTCTCACTCAATTATTAAAACACGTATGTTTGAAAGTATTAACTTAATTTAGATGTTAAATCAACTTTGTATTATTTCAAACAAACTGAAATAGAAATTCACACGTCTGTTATATATTATTATTATTAATATTCATATTTATTAATTATTATATGTACTATTACGATACTTACTTGGGAAAAGCTGTCACTAGAGTGTGAACCTGAATGTGATTCATCGTACTGCAGTTCGTTGTTATCAGAGAAACACTCACTTGACAGTTTCGACTTAGCTAACTCCCTCTGCTCTCTTTCCCTCCTTTCGTTTCGCTAAAGTGATTCATTTCAATGTAATTAATTGTTAGTAATTTTTAAAATACACATTTTAGGTAGTATGTTTCTTTGTAATGTACAAGGATATTTAAAAAATATATATTAGATTTTATATCAATATTAATAACATCAAATGAAATTTTCGAATTCTTTTTTATCATTGCCATCTATGAGTCCTATTAGTATGCAATGAAATTTGAATACTACTTTTGAATTTTGAATACAAAACTCACCTCAGAACTGAAGCCTTCAACCAGAATAGCTACGAGCAAGTTAAACAGCACGTAATTCCCAAATGTCATTAAGGCCACGAAATACAACGCAGCCCAATGGCTGGTTTTTTCCATTCCGTTGAATAAAACAATATTCCAGTCTTCTTGCGTTAAAACCTAGAATTTGACAATAACATTAAGAGTCTCGCTCCATGGCATCGACTATTCTACCACAACATGTAGTTTGGAATCCTTAATAAACCATAATAAGCGAGGTGTGCTTGTCGTTTGTGTGTTTCGTGCCTTAACGTTGTAATTGTTAGATTAAACGTGAAAACTCAAAAAATTACAAAAGTATCTCACTGTTAATAAAGTGTTAGTGTTAAAAAGTATCATGTTGTCGTATATTATGTACACAAAAACATTGTAATGAAAGGAAACATAGACGGCGTTGGAGTACACAAGCACAAGGGGGCCACAACTATCTAGTCTACAAGCAAGATGCACTAAGTACTGAGCGCTCTTTAAATGCATAACTTTAAACTAGTTACGAGATAACCAAATTCTCTCGGCGAGTGTCCCGCTTCCAGACTTAACGAATCCAATTATTATGCATCGCTTCCACAAAACGCGTTGTGAAACGAGAGACTCGCACAAACTACCCTCTAAAAGCAAATTCGATCGGGATTGCAAATAAACCAACAGTGAATCTCGTCTATTTGTCTCTCAAGTCTTACCTGAAAGACGGTGACAGTGGCCCAAAGGATATTATTAAAATGTTTCCGGTCGCATTCACATTTGGGGTGATGCGATATAATCTCGGGGCAGGTACAGTCACGCTCGGTGCCATTGTCTTCGATGAACTTGCAAAACTTACCACCAAATAGATACATGCCCAGAATACTGCGCGTTGATATCCCGATGAGAAAATGAAAGAAAAACATAATGCTATGCGCATATGCCGCGACCGAGTCCGACGGTAACAAAACATGGCGTACTTGACGATAGCTTTGTTCTATTCATGAAACACCTCAAAGTAACGCTCTCTTGTGTATATTATAAGGCGTTATTAAATGATTGTTTGTTGATGATATTAAAGTCTAAGGTTTATTAAATACTTCTTGTTATTAGAAACTAGAGTCTGGGATGAGTTGAACAGAATTATCGTCATCAGTACATCAGCAAAATTGTTAATAAATCTATATTATGAACGATGTTTACAATGTTATTCGGTGCAAGTTCCCCAATCAAATATTATTGTAATTTGCATTCATCTTTATATACTGCCTCATTATCTCAGAATAACAAAATGCATTAAAATTAAGAGAAAAGTAGGCAAAAAGATAGTGCACGATAACTTAACCAATAATTCATTCAGATATTTTTATGATTCTGTAAATATTAACCATTCATTTTAATGCATCAATAAATAATATATTTTAATGCAGAAAGAGAACAAGAAAATCAGCTGATAAGAAAAAAAGAGGAAGTGATTAAATTAATAGGAAACAAGGTTAATAAATAACTATAAGAGAAAATGAAAAATGCAGGTCAATCTGACGAAACAAGTAAAGTCCTGTCATTTCACAATATTAATAAAGGTGAAAGAAAAGCTAATATAAAAACTTGTTTCAGACAGTAAATAATGGAAGCAGCATGCAAAGTGATAGAGGGTTGGTCTAAACTGAGTAAAGTTGTTTTAGTGGAAGTAGAGGAACTGACATGGGTAGCCCGCGACTCGGCTCGATCGACCTCAACTAACCTACTCAACCAAGCTGTCTGACTAAATGTGTTCTCCACAACCTGAGAGATTAGGAATACGGCACGACACAATATAATGGTATATCTAGATGATGTTGGAACAATTTGTTACGAATGGTACTAGTTTTGTTCTACGCGCTCTCTAGAATAGCGGTTACGCGATTGAACGCCAGTATAACAATACACTTTCCTGCAAGTTGATGGCTAGACTTGTGTGGGAATGCAATTGACTTGCAGCAAGGTGGACAGTCGTGTGTACTCGCTGGTTAGTCGGTAAGCCGTCACAAGGACAATCTTCTATTGCTGGGATTGTCATTCTGTCGTGAGTGTTTGCTGACGAACCCGTAGTAAAGCGTTAGGTAATGTAGCTAGTTGTCTGTTTTGGATTGTTTGTTAGGTACTTTAATTTAAAAGGTTGTATACCTGAAACACCGTGACAAAAGCCCACAAGAGCGTATCAAAGTTTTTTCGGTCGCAATCTTGATCGCCCTCTTCGTCTTTCTCGCAGAATTTGCACCCGAAGAGGTTCATACCGAGGATGCTGAACGTTATCACGCAATATACGATTAGACAATACGATTACTAGTTTGTTGATATAAAGAGGATAAAGATATATAATATATTAAAGAGGTGTGAGACATATCTAAATGGGAAGTGATAGTGCAGGTGTAAATAAATAGTGGTGGACAAGAAGCGGAAGCATAAAAAGATTCTATTAGAAACTAATTAAATTGAAATTTGATTAAACTAATTAAAAGTAGAAAGTTGTGAAGAGTGTGGAAAGTGGTTGTGTTTGTAGGTTTGATGTTGAAAATAGAAGCTGTTAGTTTACAAAGATATAAAAATAAAAAAAAAGGAAAGATCACACGTAGTAAAACAGTGCAGGGGCAGGAAACTGGGGGTCCATATTCAATGTAAAATTACATCACAGGTTTGTAGATACTAAGAAAATCTTCTGTAGGCTACAAATAAAATAAAGAAAACTAGAAATTTAAGGACGACGCTTTCTTGCTAATTTCTACAAGAGCTATGATAGAAGTAAGTATTTGATTAGATACAAACTCTGTTATATCAGAAAAGTTAACACCATAATTAATAAAGTAATGCAAAAGTTTTTTTATAGTTTGTAAAGAAAATGTTTAGATAAATCAAAACAGAATGAAGAGAAAGATAATGTTAAGTTTATTAAGAGTTATGAGAGAATTAACGAAACAAAAAATAAAAATAACATCATAGAATGAAAGTTTTAGTCTTGTATTTATTAAATATATTTGTTTAAGGTTTCTTATTTATTTTTTTTATTTAGCTTTTTTTAAAACATAATATGTATAATTTTTACATCCTTTCCCATAAGTTTTTCCCATCTGTAACTACCTACTTACAATTCGAGTGAACTATTGCATTAACATAACTTTGTTGCTTGGATATATTACATTTGACTAATATGAACAAATTATTTACCTGAATATAAAAATAAAAAGAACGAGGAGGGAAAAGAATACTGCTACATTGTCCATGGTACGTAGCATCACGAAGAGCTGTCGTCTCAAATTCGGCATAAAACGGACCAATTTTAGTATTCGCAAGAGGCGAAATGTTCGCAGAACTGAGAGTCCAGAACTGCCGGCTAAATCTTGCTCATTATTAAAGCTGTGAGCCAGTTCAAATGCACTGCATAAAATAAAACAATAATTAAATACATGTCTCATTTCAAATAATAATTGTCCAAAGTAGCCAAATCTCACCTAAGAATAACAATGACACCATCAAAAACATTGAAACCATTAGAAATGTACTTAAACGGTCCTTCTGATATTATTTTCAAAACCATTTCGACGGCGAATATGGCTGAGAAGACGACGTTGCTGATTTCAACGATGAAAGTCAGTTCTTCAGGTTGATTGTGGTACTCGATGCCCATAGATAATGTATTTATCAATATGGCTAGCAGAATACCTGCAACGTAAGTTGATGCACTTGATTGTCAACAAATAATTGTTGAATCTTGATACGAACGAACGAATTCAATAAAATATTTTTTCTTTTCTTACAGTAGTAGGGGCAAGTGACTGTTTGATGGTTAGATATATCCGCACAATTGTTACGCAGATGTGTTGCCCTCCTTTCCTTCAAAGGGCCACCTGAAACTCACAAACCGCACGAAACGCGATAGCATAGCCATAACGAAGGAATCATGTGAGTGAGCGGTACTTCCTTGATCATGGAGATCCAATTGGCTGCAATGCAGTGTCGCTCTAACTTTACTACTTCATATAATAACAGGGATTTGTTTTAAACAAAAAAATAGAGAAATTACCTTGTTGGAAATACTTGTGGCATACAACGGCTTTCACGTGTTTCCTCAACATGCCGAGAAATTTCGATATCGCTCTCCATATTAGTCTACAAGTGTTTGAAAATCTGCCCTTTTTTGATTCCTTAGCTGCAGCTTCGGCGGCTATCAATTCTGCGCAGCATGAATAATCCTCTATCTCCACAATCTGAAATTAATTTAAAAGATGAATCTCTCGCTGTAATAAAAATATTTTACTTGAAACGGTATGAAATAATGAACCTTTTGAGATTAGCGTTCCGATCTTTAATCTAGAATTTTTCCTATAACGTTAGCGACGCAAAACCAGATTTCTTTAAGGTGAATATTCATAAAATCGGTACAAAAGCGAGCAAAACTATGTGAAGAATTGTTGGATGCATTTTAATATTGCACTAAAATATTAGTTACGTACAAGATTTAGTCTAGCCATTTGTCATACTCCAGAGAAATTGCATTGTAAACAATTTGCAAATGAAAAATCCTCGGCGGTGTTTCGCGGTGTTCCAAAATGAAACAATTTATTTATTAAAAAATATCATTTATTATAGTAATGGGTGAATATTTTACAGTTGTTGTGTATAATATTTTATTATGTTTGTTTTGTATATTCTTTTCTTCTCGTCCTGCGTCATTTTGATTTTAAAATTACGATTAGTATAAATATTTGTACCTACAGTATTAGAATAAATAAACCTAGCGATAGACAAAAAGGGATTTTGGATGCCATTAAATAAGAATTGTTGTTTAATAAAATTATAGCTTACAATATTTTATATAATTTTTGTTAATATTTAATTTAAAAAAAAAATGACCTCCTTAAAAGTTTCTCACCTTCGTCTCAACCTTTTCGTCTCCACCACGTTTGCTGATCCCCTTCGTTAGTTCTTCAAAAAAAGAATCCAATGCCACTTGTCCAGTTGGTAATGCTGCTGATAACGCCCCTGATAGCGCTAAGAGTTCTTGACAAGACATGGTACCACCCGCAGCCGCGCGTTCTTCTGCCGTCTCGCCAGTAGGCAGATCAAATTCTGTGGTTCCAAATAAAAGTATGAATATTCACATTTAAGCATCTTAATGTTGGTATCTCAACTTCTAGATTGAGGAGAATATCATTCAATCTCGTAAATTCACTTAAAAGGATTCTATTCTGGTTTTTAAGCGGGTAAAATTTTTCTTCCTGACGTTTCAATCAACGACGAAGTGGTCGAAGCTTCGGGAAGAAAATAAAAAGTACGAGTATAACAATTTATAGGACCGCGATAGAATCCATTTAATTGACTAACGCTGGCCACAAACATTAGAAATATCGATTCGGTACACTTTAATTGGAATCCTAGAATGCTTTAAACGAAACTTCAAACTGAAAGAAATAAATCTATGGTTTAGTTCAAAATCATGAATCATATTGCGAATTGAAATTTCGAAACGATATTCCGGCTGTATGTAGAATGCCTTATAATATACCAACACTTCATTAAATTTCTTGCCGGTTCATTTAAATCATGAAATTAAAGCACATTGATTGGTTTAAGTTCCTAGTGAAAGCAATAGAAAAGAGGGAAACTATTGTGAAAATTGAAACTAAGGACAGTGATAGGGATTGCCCTATGGCCTATTCAGTCTCGGCTAGGCAACATTCTTTATCGTTTTACTAGTATATAGGTTTCTATATTATTAACACTATTTTCTAAACACTTAATACCTGCGATTAGTGGCGTAACAATAGGGTGACAAAACGGCAAAATGCAACTGGAGAGGCCCCCTTCTGGGGTATGTCAGAAAACCGTAAACTCAGAAGGGACATTCTTTGGTTGTCCTTCCTTATGTTAGAAGAGAAATGTTCCAATTAGATTGTTTTCCCCGTGCACCTTATGGTATAGTTACGCCACTGCCTGTAATAACTAATCCTGCAAAACCTAAGAAGTATAGAAAAGAAGGAAATGTAGGTCGTATTGCACATGCCCTTCTAACATCGCTTCTAGACTACGACTTTCTAGACTCACCACTTTGGCTCTTAAGCCAATCTCGTTGGCACAATGAATCTATAAATATTTAGGTTTTTTAATAAAAATCACAAGAATAGTTCTAAAAATGACATTTTATGTTTCACGGCTGATGTAAACTCATAGTAGTTGTAACATCTTTGCCTTCATATGAATGAGAGCAAACTTAAAAAGTTGCATTTCTCGTTTGTAAAATATAGCGATCTAGATTTACAGAAAAATACTGTTGGCAAACTTGGAGATAGTTACACTCCATTCGTAATATAACTTTATTAGCGTTAGATCTATCAAATGTATATTAGTAGATAGGCTTCATAAAATTATTCTTATAGAAAAATAAAGGTCTGTAAATCCTTTTTACTGTCGTTTTGTCTATGCCCTGCTGTGAAAATGAAGTCATTATGGCTTGGACATTGGATTCTAACTTTTGATCTACTTGGAATGAGGTGCCGTCACAGCTATAATTCAACTGTAAGTGACGTCACTAGAATCAACCTTCCAGTGACACTTACCATTGTATTATGATAGTTTCTTTTTGAAAACAAAATAGCGCGGTTTCCTAAAGAGCTCCGCTCTTTCGGCATCGTAATTAAAATAGTCTTACCGCTGCAATCTTAACAAATTACATTTTTTTTTCGGTTGTCCAAAATATTTATAGAATATAATGTAAAGGTATATATATATATGTTTTCTTTGTTGTTGTTCATGGTTGTTCATAATACCTGTTTGGGTCATCTTTTCGGAGGAGCACACGTTGTGTGGGTGCGCCATGTGAGGTGCGTTGGGCGCGTGGAGCAGCACCGTGTCGCTGAACATCACCGCCGAGCGCCTCCGGCTCAGCGACGGAGGTGACAGCAGGGACAGGTTAGATGCGTTCTGTAGATAATATAACATGCTGAATCTGTTATGCCGGTTCAACTCAGGTCTAGAGTTGAAACGGTGTTACAATTTTGACGATCAAAGACAGATTCTGTTAAATTATTTTTTGATTTTTTATTTTTTAACTATTCATATTTACATAAAAAATATTTCAATGTTAGTTTATAAGTTTAACAATGAGAGTCTTCAGAAAATAATTTTAACTAGATGGTTAAGTTCAAAATTGGGTACGATTAAGTAAATTATTTTATATTTATCAAGGTTTACTATCGTTCTGTTTCTAGTTTATAATTATTAATCCCTTTTAGTTTAGGAATAGGTTATTAGAGTTTAATTTAAGTTAATATATAATCTTAAATTCAAATAGATCGGTTGCCCGAAAATTTAATTGTCGGACAACCGATTTATATGGATTTAAGTTTTCGAACTGAGACTAATAAAGTAAAATTTGTCATAGCATCAGGTTTGTGTCTCATGTCGGAGACTAAAGTATAGTTTTCCATATTTTTTGTTTGTTTGTACAGAGCTAAAGTTCACTAATTCATACTGAAAAGCATTGGTTGTTAGGAGAAGAAGATAGAAGTACATATAGCCTTCAAGTCTACGTCGGTACATGCCAGCAAGACATACAACCCTATAGCGCCCACTGTACAGCTATACCTTATAATAATAATTAACTTGCAAACTAAAAATCCCAACTGCTTAAAATGCATTTTAAAGTATCCGATTTGAATATGTCAAGACGAATCTGATTGCAACTACTCGTATTCCCATACCCCGTGTTCAAATCCAAGCTACTCATGATCTAGCAAAGAATGCAGGTTCTCGAACACTATTACCTGATGATGCAGAAGGGTAACGATCATAGTTCAATTTAGGAGTAAAATGATTTAAAATGTAGGCGTGATCATCATAAATAAGTAAAATAACAAGCCCAAATGGACCTGTCACAAAATCTTAAGTTATTTTTGATATGTAAATAATTCATACCTCTAAATCAGCAGCGGATAATGAAGGAACTCTCAGAAGACTGGGTCGGCTGAGTGGATCGTCGTTGGACTCGTCCACAGCGCTCTTACCGTTGCCCTGTGTTGTGAAGAAACACGTTCTTAGATATTAATTACGAACGACAAGATATAAATATTTTAAGTTTTATAAAATAATAAATACAAATGATTTATTTGAGAAAAATACACTGCACCAAGAAAGAACGTTTACATCAAAACATGAACAATAATAAATCAGACATAAATTTAGCAATAAATAAAAGTTTACAGAACAAGTAAACATCAATCAATAACTTTCGTACCAGCGCACTCCACAAAAAGGTGAGACCTCAGTTAAAGTTAGGATTAAACCCAACACTGATTTTTAGGGTCACCTCCACGGGGTTTTTTTCCCGCTTTGGCGGTATGAAGATGTAATGAATAAAAATAATAAACTAAGAAAATTATATATAATTATTATATTTATATAGGCTATATCTAGTTATTTAGTTTGTGCAGAATATTTAGATGAATGAGAATGAAAATAATCGTCATAGTTCAGAAAGTCAGAAAGCTGAAGGGGTGTAGGCAGGCCAATTTGCTCGCAGAACCAACAGTCGATGGGAAAGAAATGTTCTCAAGTAGCGCCCCGCTCTGCACATCCCATAAGGGAGATTAAAGACCTGATTAAGGTTGCGGGGAACAAGTTACTTGTGATCGTTACTTGTAGCACTCTAAAGGAGTCCTATGATCCTGGCTTCAGAGAAGAAGTAGCGAAAGTCTCGTGGGCCAAGCCCAAAAAAAAAAATATTTTTTATAACGGTTAATCGACATACTTGTGGATGTACACGGGGACAGCAAGAGTGGTGCTGCTTGGGTTTGTTCGCTGGCAGTTGCAACGTCTCACGGCTCGTCCTCCATTTCAGCTGAGCCCGCTGATATCGGTATACTCTGAGAAAATGTCTATTGTTTTATATCTATGTACAATGCAGCATTGGCCCGGTATGAAATCTAGCTCACACGGTCCAAAGCGACAGCTACGTGCGTTTTGACCATTTCTTTAAGCCTATTGGAGGGTAAGAAGGAAGAAGGAGACACGACGGCATAGCAATTATGCAAGATATTAAGATTTCCGGCAGTACGTCATCAAAACTTTTTTATTCTTCTGGGCTGTTGCGGCGATTAATTTCCGAACAATGCTAATAATTAAAATGTTTTTTTTATGTGTAACAGTTTCTAAGTAGGTGCTGATCCTTGATAAATGTTTATTCTATTCTATCATTACCTTATCTTTTTCGCCATGCGCCTTTTAAACCTCCTCCACAAATGCGCAACATATTTCACAATCTCTGCATAGCAAGTTGCTGGCTCGCTGTTGTTGGTGGACGAGGCGAGCGTCGACGTGGACGTGAAGCGGGCCCGCTCGGCGCGCATCCTCTCCATCTCACGTTTCTTGGTCTCACTGAATTGTGTCGCTATGACGACCAAGCAGAGGTTGATCATGAAAAACGAACCGATCTAAAACGAATAAAAGTGTATTAGAAAGAGTAAGTAATATAGGTAAAAAATGATGGTCATCATTTTTTTCCTATTTTTTTTTATGATATAGGAGGGCAAACGAGCAGCCGGAGCCATTTACATGACTACCGACGCCCACAAACATCCGCATAGAGGCTATACAGATGCGCTGCCCTCCTTTCTCCTCCCACCTCCATGGGCCACCGGCTACTTACACACCGCACGAAACGCGACAGCACAGCTGTCACTTTACGCCAGTCTCGTGTAAGTCAAACGATCAACCAAAAAATATAGAGAAATGTTATGTATGGACTATAGAGAGTATATAAATGAAATCATCATCAACATCAATTCCTTATGTATAGGGAGTGAAATGTGTGACGAGTGTTCTTGAATTATAAAATAAGCATCCCTCAAACAAGGCAAGCAAGGCAAGGCGTAAAATAACATTTGCTTTGTGAGACTGAAGATATGTATACTAAACGTGCTAACGACTGCTTTAGGCGTGGTTCTCCCGACAAATATTGGTTGACGGGCGTTGAGAGTAGTAGACTAATAAAATATGATGTAATCTCTTAGATTGCCTAGTTACTTGGCATGAATACTTACAACTATAAGAAGTACAAAATAAATCCAATCCCAAAAGCTGTGTGCATCTTGCACGTAATACATTATATCTGTCCATCCTTCCAAAGATATTACCTACAAATAAATAGAAGTAATTAAAACCATCATTCAATTCGACCATTAAACAAATTTTGAAAATAATTTTACCAAAAATATGGCGACCCAAGCCAAGCCGATGTTGTCAAATGATATTGTTCCTTGGAATGGATTAGAACCGCGCTGTGTACAATTCGTGTAATATTGATTCCAGTTGACACAGGATGCGTTGGTCGGCGTGTTGTAGGAGTACGGCTTAGCCGTCTCGTTGCAGACGAGGGGCCCGTAGCGATATGGTGGGAAATTTCCGCACAGATGCATTCCACTGTCCTCTGGAGTCGTACAAATGTAGTCCAGTTCTTTCGAAAATTCGTAGTAAAACGATATGCTGTACATAAAATAATGAATATTAATAATATTTACGAACAATCAAACAAAAGTAAGGTACAATAAATTTTTTATTGAATTACTTGGATTTAAGAATACAAATTTAATATAGTACAAGAAATTCAAATTTTAGATTCATTAATGCAAGATTTTCTATTCATTTGATTTATTAAGTTTATACTATGTTTTAATAAAATGATACGTTAATATGATTCTAATTGAATTGTTTTTTAATTTCTATGTCAGGCATTAATTAAAGCAGATAATGATACAAAGCCATTAAGCATGCTATTAAAAATATGACGTAAGGATTGCATGCAGACAAAAGGCTTGAGGAAGTAAAGGAAACATTAGTATATCAAAGTGTAAAAGTAATAAAGACAATCACAGGCTCGTTAGTGGTTTGAAAAAACAGGGGAAATAACTTAGATTCTTGTTATAATTATATATGTGATGGAATCAGCAGCCTTTTTGTTACATTGCTTTAGATGAAATCATGCCCTAAATTATCTATTTGTTGTTCATCAACTACTCATTCATCAATACAATGTATTTATCTATTGAAATGTGATTGTCAATAAACGAGTTCTCTACAGTTGTAGATAATGTAGGATCAAGCGAAGTTTTAGTTTCGGCCAAATTTGTAAGTGCTGGTAAGAGTAACTTTGGATGCGTTTAGAATGTAGTGGAAATTTTCAGAAGTGTGAAATGTTTGTTCTTGTAGATTAGAAAAAAAAATAACGCTAATCGGAAGGACAGCTGAAAACAATTTGGATAAAAGAAACAATAAATTTGAAACCGATAGATCTATAATATTTGTAAATTTTGAGAACAAACTGACAGTTTAATGAGGAGTTTTACTAAAATCATGGTCGTGACGACAACAGATTCTGTTGAATATTTCACTTTAGTATTTAAGACAATAATTACGCAAACTAATATAGAAATTTACAATGTAAGGCATAGTAAACTTTAAGTAGATATACAATTAGATAATAATAAAAACAACGATTTAGGTCATGAAACTGTCAGTTGTGTACGGGAAGCAGATACGGAGGCACATCTGGACGGCAGATGTGATAAGGTACACGATACAACAGATTTTGAATTCTTTAATAGATAACACATATTTTTATTCCAAATTCTTACGAGTTCAGTCTGACGCGCACTCTGTACCATTCGGACAGGTCTCTGGAACATAAATTGGGACGTGGTAATGGGTGCTACGGTCCTAGCTACTGTCTACGTTGTAATGTCTAACTAGTCAATGGTGTAATCAACGGTTTTGTTTCGTTTGTAGTACTAATAGATATTCTAATACACACTTTAGTTACAATAACACTCATCTGATTATATTGCTGTTTATTTATTTTAATCGTGACTTTTCGGTTACATCACAGTAGCTTTGGTCAATGGAAGACTTTGGTAAGAGATTTAAATAAACCGCCACATAATCCATGTTAGTACTTGTATTGCAATGAGTTACATACTAGTGTCTAAATATAAACCAATACATACTTTTGTGTAGGACGCACTAAACGTTTCAAACGATAAATATTTTGTGAATGTTATATTTTTAGTTAGTGTTAAGTATCTGTTAGTTTGTGAATCATATAATGTAGCAATATATAAAATGAATCAGAAACGACGATTTCTATTATGATTCTAATTTGCCACATTGATTAATGATCCAACATGCGTGTCTCTAACCAGGTACACTGTGTTGACAGTATGCAATATTAACGTGTGAGTAAAAGACCAATTACATTCTCCATTTTTCACGGAAGTTATTTTTTCCTTCTAGCTTTTTTTTGGAGTGCATCTTTTAATTGAAACTGAATAATTGTTACACTACTTGCAGTTCATATTTGCGTACTTGGCGTTTTGTCGATGTGCGTGTGTCGTGTTTGCCGTGATCTTAAAACTTAAAAATCGATACTTTGTCAAATGTCGGTCAACTGTTTTTTATGACAAGTTACGTTAGCACGGTTGGTAAATGGTTAATGCAATTGGCCTATGAGACACATGCGCGACAGAGACAGAAAGTATGTAACGATTGTAATGTTAAATAATGCAGAGCTGTTCTGGATGTGCTCGTTTTGATGTAAGCGTTGAATATTGCATGCAGCCGACATCAGCGGTGGGACGTGCCTCTACGACGAGCGCTCTCGAGCAAATAGAAAAGATCAAAAACATCATTTACTTCTACATAATAACGATGTATTGTTTCATGAATTTGAATTTTCATCTCAATGATTTAATTAATCTATAAACTAATCGCAAAAGGAATTTTCCAAATGACGTTAGACACCGATCATTTTAGTTTAATGTCGTTGGTTATTTTTAATATTACGGAGCAATGTAACACGTAATACTTACTTCGGTCGTAGAACGTGCGGTGGCAGTACAAGTTCACATCGTTGTCGCAATATACCTTCCCATAGTTGGACACCAACTATGCCGAATATGAAGAAAACGAAAAAACATAGCAGCAAAACGTTGCCCAACATTGGCAATGTGTCAAGCAGTAGCATGACTAGGATACGCATGCCTGAAACAAAAATATTGTTTAATTATCTTATAATTATATTATATATTGCATCACCATGTGATGTCATCAAAAGGCTCCAAATATCGTTGCCTCCATAAATTTATTAAAAACCCGTACAATTTTCAATTCAGTAAATCTTCAAAATCCTACAAAATCACTTAAAGTTAACAAAAAAATAATGAAAAAGAAAAAGCACATATCAACTTTTTCGCTTGGTCGTTGTCATCTAAGTAAAAATAAAAATCATGCCTTAATTATTTTGTTTTCCTCACAGACAAAGATTTTTGCTCCATAGTTCTGTAAACGGAAACCTACTACAAGAACTGGATCTTTAATTGAACGCAATTTTTAAAATTCTGGAAATTAAACACACAAAAGTCATTTTTTCGACCGTAACTAAAGTTTGCGTTTTAACAAGGCATTTGTGAAAACTGCAGAGTCTGGATGCGGTCCCGCGGGAGCTGCGCGGGGCAGTTCCAATTAGTTTGTATCTGAGCGAATAACGCTTGCCTGCTCCTGGTTCCCTGGTATCTCTTAATTCAATATACGATTCGTGCCCCAGCATTTTGTAATGGAGCTGTGTTTTGTAATACTTTCAAATTTGTTAGTGGTTTCAAACATACCTAACGTTTGGATTTCGCTTGTTATTTGGAGATTATTTTAATAGTATAATAATAACGTAGCTATATTCGTAGAAGGCGCTACGCACAGCGCCTCTTACATTGAAAAATCAGTAGCTGGGTACAGGATGGGGACCTGACCGTGAAGCTAAAGTTACACTGTCGCTGCGGTTATTTTAATAGCCGAAATGACCCCCTTCTGTGTTTGAAGACCGGCCCATAAGTTGAGGCCGGCCAGTCGCTGGAGTGTCCTGTTGCTACCACGGGGCACTCCACCATAGCGGCCGA
>LUGF01020225.1:260593-278231 GCA_001625245.1 Calycopis cecrops
TTATTTTAATAGTATAATAATAACGTAGCTATATTCGTAGAAGGCGCTAAGCACAGCGCCTCTTGCACTGAAAAATCAGTAACTGGGTACAGGATGGGCACCTGACCGTGAAGCTAAAGCTACACTGTCGCTGGGGTTATTTTAATATCCGCAATGACCCCCTTCTGTGTTTGAAGACCGGCCCATGAGTTGAGGCCGGCCAGTCGCTGGAGTGTCCTGTTGCTACCACGGGGCACTCCACCATAGCGGCCGAAGGCTCTCGCAGTGGTTTTTAGTCGGTAGTGACACGAAATTCGTGCCGAGTCACACCCTTCCGGTCCACCCAAGACCGGTTGGACGGTGCATAATAGCGTTTTCCCTCCGTAATAAAAAAAAAGCTATATCATATCATGTAATCGAAAACATCCATCTGGTACCACAAATAAGCCATGTGAATGTCTAGGGGTCTCACTAGTCACGTACCATTCGGTAGTTAGTCCGTTGACTTCTTTTAGTCCGAAGCTTTTCATGAGTGTCCCTCCTCATCTCTGATGGGCCACCGGTAACTCTCAAACCGCACGAAACACGACAGCATAGCTATCAATTATATATGTCTAATATGTATATCGATATGTCTATATAATACCTATAACCGAAAGATTACTAACTCTTTTACAATTTTTTTTAATTTTTTTAGTTATGGTATAGGGGAGCAAACGAGCAGTCGGAGCCATTTTCATGACTACCGACGCCCATAGACTCCGTATAGAAACTACACAGATGCGCTGCCCTCCTTTCTTCTCCCACCTCCATAGGCCACCGGCTACTTACACACCGCACGAAACGCGGCAGCACAGCTGTCACTTCTCGCCGGTGTGTAAGCTTCCTGTTATTATAATAAAACAATCTCAACATTCTATACTTTACTTACATTAGTTACTGCGATAACACAAAGCACTCTAACGAAGCTATTGCACCAATCCATAATAGAGGAAAATGTTGATATCCCGAGCATGTTTGATAACCTGCAGATATCAAACAAACCGATCCCGCATATCCGATTTACCGAATTGATATCATACGTGATTCTAGAACCGCATGGAAGCTAGTCTCGAATCCAATTTTAGGCGCACGTGATTAGGTTACGGTCAAATGTATGCAGCTGTATTTGGGATTGCATCTGGCTTTTCAACGGCAAATGACTGGATGAATCAATTTGACTATTTCTTGACTATTTCATTTTTGCTACTTGTGTGCAGTGAAATTTCAGATATCTGTAATATCACAGATATACTTTTTTATAGCATAGGGAAAAGTAAAAGGAGGAGAGTTATAAATTAAAGGATGTTGTAAAAGTCTGTTACTTCAGTTGATTATCCAGTTTTAAACAATTAAAGACGTTCGGACAATTAAATGTCGGTTTGAGTCGGAAAAAATCGATATTCTATCAATTATAAAAACAATTTTGTTTTTGTTCGTATTGCCCTTTTGGACATTGCAATGGTAGAAGATAGAGCAATGTATTTACGATTTTTTTCAGAATTATTTGTAAATAGATTTAAATTATAATATGCTGTATGAGATGCTACAGGTAAACTTATAAATTCTTAACTAATTGTAACGTGAATTAGTTACGACAACAATACGACTCAACGGACGTAATATGACGTAATAATATATTAGTCTTTATTTGACTGTATAGATCGAGGCCAGTGGCGTGCTATGGGAGAGGCCGCCATCCAACAGTGGACTGCAATAGGATGATGAAGATGATGATGATGATAATACGGCTGTAACCACAGGTGTTCGATTAGCAGTGGAGTTGTAGTGACCCAGTTGTATCCCTGGACACGGAATTCATATTGGTAAGACCCTCTTTTTATAGTATGACGTTCAAAGAAGATGAAGGTAGATAAATATCGCCGCCTCTACTTCTGCAAAACTGAGGATCTTGCCAGTCTTTAAGACTCTTTTGAGGTTCACTGTAAAACATGGCTAAGGAAGGAGGAGGGAGAGCAACTCATTTTAGTAAAAGGTAGTGTCACACTGCATGCTTGCATGCAGTCGAATTGGGCCGGCACGGCCGGGGAGGTACCTCTCGCTTACACGAGACCGGCGTAAAGTGACAGCTGTGCTATCGCGTTTCGTGCGGTGTGTAAGTAGCCGGTGGCCCATGGAGGTGGGAGGATAAAGGAGGGCAGCGCATCTGTATAGCCTTTATGCGATGTTTGTGGGCGTCGGTAGTCATGAAAATGGCTCCAACTGCTCGTTTACCCTCCTCTACCATAAAAAAAAAGAATCTGTGTAACCTCTATGCGGTTGTATCTGCGACAGTTATGAAAATGGTATCGATTGCTCGTTTGCCCCCTTACACTATAAAAAAAACAAATAAGTAATAGATATGTCTCATGATAATTCGAGATATGTTGTTATAGCACGTTGATGTAGCAAAATTCTTATGTTTTTCCATCTTCTAACGCTAAAGAAGTTTCCACTTCAAAATTATCCTAACCGTAGAACCTGCGCGCAACAAGTGACCTCCAGCCACGTACCAAGCCGACTTTACGAGCGCCAGCGAAATATTAAATCAACGGAAAAGACCTCATAAGATGTAAAATGTTGTTTCACTCTCCTCGGGAAATGTGAAATTGTTTTCAAAATGGCTGAATGTAAAATAGTTTTAGAATTTTTAGCAGGTATTCCCTCGGACAGGCTTCTTTTATTTTTATTTGAATAAAATAATGTTGCTTATGCCAGCCAAAGAGAGCATAGTTGATGAAATTAATGCAAAGTACGTAATTACTGGGACGAAATTATACAATTTTCTGCGACTTAATGCTTGTGTAATTTTATGGTAGATGTTTTAGAGCTCGGAGTGGGAGGCATGTAAGTTTTCATTCAGCTAGAATTCATGTCCTTAATGTGACCTTACACAAAATTATAGGAATCTAGCTGCGCCCCGCGGTTTCACCCACGTAACTTTCGATCCCGTGGGAATATCAGGATGAAAAATAGATGTTGACCGATTCTCAGACCTACTCAATATGCTCACAAAATTTCATGAGAATCGGTCAAGCCGTTTCGGAGGAGTATGGCAACGAAAACTGTGACACGAGAATTTTATATATTAGATAATGGGTCTCTATATAAGAGGCTGATACGTTGTCCACCTTTCTTTCTTACCTTCACCACGTAGTGCCACGTTGCATGCATGCATGTATCCGAATCGGGTAGGCACGACCCGGGAGGTACCTCTCGCTCACACGAAACCGGCGTGAGGTGAAAGCTGTGCTATCGCGTTTCGTGCACTGTGTAAGTAGCCGGTGGCTCATGGAGGGAGGAGGAGGAATGTGGGGAAATCATCTATTTAATCTATGCAGATGTTTGTGGGCCTCATTAATGAAAACGACGCATATTTCTCGTTTGCCCCCTTATATTATAAAAAAAATATAAGCTAAGAGCCCGTATTTCCCACTTAGCAAAAGTAGCAATTGGTACGGGCCCCGCGATTATAACGTAGCCGCGCTGCACAAGCTATAACAATCGATCTGACTTTAATACTCCAAATGAAATGATAACATGAACCCCGAATAAAATATGCTACAGAACATAAGCTGGCTTAATCCGACACTTACTTAACATGATTAATGGGTATGTGGAATGACGATAATATAGTTAAAATTAAGGGTAGAATTAAATTTACAAGGTGGTAGAGTTTTGGGGTGACTCTCTCGGGTTGATACCACCGCCTCGCCTATTCCTGTCGCCAACTTTCCCGTGACCTATGGCGCTCTATGGGGGAGGCTTACCTTCAGCAGTGAATGGCGTCCGGCTGATGACAAACCATAAAATAAATACAAAACCGACCTACAGAATGTTAGGTACATTCTAGAAAATTAGTTTGAGTCATTTCGGATTTTATGTACTCCACATAAAATTATATTCATAGTTATTTTTCGGAAACTTTTACTAAAGAGCTGCCTACAAGCCATCTTAATACCGGTACACAATTTAATCTAAAAACTATAGTAAATCTGAAGTAAAAATCTAGTTTAAAATAAACCGTATTCAAAAGTTCTGCAAATATTCAAATTAATCTTCCGAATATTATGTACAAGGAAAGGTGAGGTGATGAAATTTAATAAATCACACAGTTTAGCCGACAACTTTACAAACACAAGTTGAGCTCCAACAAAAGGAAGTTTGCACCCCGGGGATACAACTGGGACACGGCAACTCCACCGCAAATTAAATCGAACGCCTGTGGTTACAACCGTATAAAGACTGTAATATATTTCAATGATGGAATGTTGTGCGGTTACTAGTTCACCCCCGTGCGTTGTGGATGTGACAATGAATGCGCGCTGCAACTAGATAGGAATTTAAACAGTTGATTAGACTTTGGAATTATTTAGCCGTACCGACTATAATGTGCTCGTTTTTTAAGTTTTTGAGTTTCATGTGACCAATAAGAGGCAGAAAGGATGGCAAGTCATCTGTGTAACAATTGTGCATGTCTATGAACGTTTGTAGTCTTCAAAGGGTTGATTTGCTCGTTGGTCAGATCATTTTAAAAAATTAATGCATATTGGATTAGGTAGGAATTTAATGTTTGTTTGATTTTATCACTATTTTATTTTGGCAACCTATATCTATATTTCCAAATCTAAGATTAGAATTTCACCAAATTCAGTTTATTGCATCACCATGTAACTTAACAATTATATGTTTTATAGTATATTAACTCTAGTTTCTTCTGATTACGCCCTGGGGATACAACTGAGACACGGCAACTTCACCGCAGATTAAATCGAACGCCTGTGGTTACAACCGTATAAAGACTAATATATATCGTCGATGGAATGTTGTGCGGTTACAAATTCACCTCCGTCCGTTGTAGGTGCAATAGTGAATAAGGTGTTTATGTGGTAAAAGGTAAAGACAAACATTTAATCTGGATCGTTGCCCTCTTTATATCATCCACCCATCCTATGGAGCTTTAGGATAAAGAGCAAGATCTCCCATACCATAATATGTGAGTGAAAGTTATTGCTCTAGATGGTTAGGTTTTTTTCATGGCGATTTCAAAATGTAACAAAGACACTGGCTCTATTAAAAATATTTAATTTCTTTTGGTGTATTATTTTAGGAATGTGTGCCTTTTAGATTTGTATGGGAATTAGTTAAAGTAATTTTTGTTGATCCGTTGCACGTATAGATATCGCAATCAACTTGTACTTGTTTTTCTAGGAATTGATCTTTACGGGTTCTAAATATAGGTAACACTGCAGGTACCTAAGGTACAACTCTATAATAAGTTCGAAGTACATTAATAGAAAACCCCGTGAAACAAAACAAAATTATGTTATAAATAATAAAAATATCCATCCATTTTTTCTCACTTCTCCGCAACGAGGAAATTCTTTTTCTCCTGGACAGCTCCGCTAATTCAAACCGATATCGCATTAGTATCAAATACGAACGATTGATTCTCTCGGAAGATAACACAATTATTATACAATATCTCTGATGTTGAATATTACTTCTAAATCATTCTTTTGTTGGACCCACAATAGCGCGGCAGCTACAAATGGCGCGACGTACACGCTGTAATAGTTTCATTTACCGTAACTTTTGTGCATGCATTTTATGATAAAGGTGAAAATTGTAGAAACTATTGTTTAAATTTTGCTCTCTGAGTCATAGCGTGATCGTAACGGCATAAATAGAAGTAAGTCAAGGGACGGAGACGCTTAAAATACATTTTTGGGCCCAGTTTATAATAAAATGACTGTCAATGTAAAATTGTGTCAGTTGATATTCAATAAAATTTTATTTATTCATTAAAAATATTATAGTATACTATTCGAACTCGCGCCTTTCTTTCACGAGATCGTATCCTTAATCTCGGAGCCACCTCGAATAGAGAAACGTGAGAAATATAAAACTATATTCACAGATTTGGGGATGCCATAACTCATAAGTTGATGTTAGCTTTCAGTTGTAAATTGGAATGCCTCTTAAACAAATGCTCTGAGTATCTAACCAATTTTGGCTAAATACTCAAAGCTCAAATGTCAAAGCGACTAATTAAATGTACATCGATACGTGTTTTCATATTTTAATGTCTATGAACGGTTTAATAAATAATTATAATACTTTGCCTGATGGAGTTGATCAATTACTATCAACACACACTTTTCGACAGTACCTACACTATATATTTTTGTAAAATTCCTTCACATAAATATGTTATAGTTTTGTAGATTTTTTTTTTTCGTTCAACAAACAACAAGCCCAGGAATCAAGGTCTGATGTCATGTTTGTACGGTACGTTTAGTTTTTACTATATATGAGGTGCTGCATTTGCAGTCTATTTGAACTAGTTGTTTTCATTTAACTTTGCTCTGTCTGTTTCATATGGTTTACTTCTAATAGTCTTTAAATATGAAGAAAATTCATATCTATATGGTACTTTCATTATTACTTTGTATTAGGTAGAGGCATGCTGCGGTAGATCCTAATTAAACCGAGAACGTAAGAGGTAGTGGCACACTGCATGCCTGCATGCAGCCAAATTAGCACGACCGGGGAGGTACCTCCCGGTTACACGAAATCGGCGTAAAGTTACAGCTGTGCTGTCGCGTTTCGTGCGGTGTGTAAGTAGTAGGTGGTCCACGGAGGGGGAGGGG
Organism: Calycopis cecrops; assembly: GCA_001625245.1. Taxonomy (NCBI): domain Eukaryota; kingdom Metazoa; phylum Arthropoda; class Insecta; order Lepidoptera; family Lycaenidae; genus Calycopis; species Calycopis cecrops. Next base: position 267,265 of record LUGF01020225.1, read on the forward strand.
GGGGGCTTAATAGGGAGAGGGGAAGGGACAAAGCATCTGTATGGCTTCGACGCGGATGTCAGTGGGCGTCGATAGTCTTGAAAATGGATCCGGCTGTTCTTTTGCCTAGTACTAAATTCGTTCGCAACCCCCATTAAATTAGCAGACGATCGGGCTCGCGATCAGCTGACGATACAGCGTGTACGAAGTGAGAAAAAGCTTAAAAAATCCTGTGGTTAAACCATTGCTCCGGTTGATCTGATCTTTGTTGTGTAGCTTTGAAATTATACACTTAATATGTGGTTTCATTTAATGCCTCTCGCTTTTATCAACCTTGTATACCTGCTTATTATTTTTATAAAAAAGGCAGTGTCTCAGTTGATATCCCCTGAGCGCAAACTTTTAGATGAATCTAGAGGACAGTGATATACACTGTCCTCTAGATTCATCTAAAAGTTTGCGTGTTTTATGGACATGCTATGAAACACGTAATTGTTAAGTTTTACGATGATGCAAGAAACACAATTGGATGAAATTCAAATCTTAGATTTGAAAAGAAACAAATAGGTCGCCCCAATAAAATGGTAATTCAATTGCGACATACATAATTTCTACCTAATTGCAACGTGAATTCATAACTTTTTTATAATATGAGAATCGAATCCTATGACTACTGACGTTCATTTCTATCCCTTTTTACAGGTCAACGGAAACTCAAAAACTAAAAAAATTAAATATACAAAACTATGCTGCTGCATAATTCCGAAGTCTAAATAACATATTAATTTCGCATCTAATTGCAACGCAAATTCATTGTCACATCCACAACGGACGGGGATGAACTAGTAACCGCACAACATTCCATCATTGAAATATATTACACTCTTTATACGGTTGTAACCACAGGCGTTCGATTTAATTTGCGGTGGAGTTGCCGTGTCCCAGTTGTATCCCCGGGGCGCAAACTTCCTTTTGTTGGAGCTCAACTTGTGTTTGTAAAGTTGTCGGCTAAACTGTGTGATTTATTAAATTTCATCACCTCACCTTTACTTGTACATAATATTCAGAAGATTAATTTGAATATTTACAGAACTTTCAGATACTGTGTATTTTAAACTAGATTTTGACCGCAGCTTATTCTATGGTTTGCTCAGGTATTAAGATGACTTGTAGTCAGTTTTATAATAAAAGTTTCCGCGAAATAACTATGAATATTTTTTATAATCCTCCGAAACGCCTCGAACGATTTTCCTGTATACAATATTCTGTAGGTCGGAATTTTCGCAGAATCGTAAGTTACGCGAATCGTATCGCGGGGCACAGTTTATTTTTATGGTTTCGTCATCATCATCATCATAATCATCATCATCATCAGCATCATCATCATCATCATCATCATCATCATCATCATCATCATCATCATCATCATCATCATCATCATCATCATCATTATCATCGTCATCATCATCATCATCATCATCATCAGCTAGAGAACGTCCACTGCTGAACATAGGTCACCTGTCTACAGCGTTAAAGTTTACGGTCACAGGTCACTAACTTTAGCGTCCAGCGGCTCCCCGCTACGTTGACCAAGTCGCCAGTTCACCGGGGTGGCGGCCTTCCAACTCTCCGTATTCCGTTGTGAAGCCGCTACTCGATAACCTTTCTTCCCCTGCTGTTATTAGTTCATCGAGCAACGTGGCCTGCCCATTCCCACTTTAGTTTACTGACTCTCAGAGCTATGTCGGTTACTCTGGTTTTTTAGCAGATCTCCGAATGCAGACCATATTTTATGGTTTGCTTTGCCGAAATAAAACTTAGGAATTTACACTACGACATAGTATTACTTTATTGTCTAGTAGTAAAAGTTACCATTTAAATAAATTTAAGAGTTCATGGCAAGAAAAGTATCTCTATTTTATGACGATTAAATTTTATTTCTTCTGTCATACGATGTTTTGCTATAAAGTTCAAATAATGGTAACTATAAACCACAAGTACGCTCTTAAGTTAGTAATGATTATTGCTCACAGGGTACGTTTGTGTGACTTAAAATGTTCGATATTTTAGGGTTGCCAATGTAACATAGAAAATATTTGCTTTCTTGTCTGGATTTAGAGGTTATGTATCTAACTTGGTGTTTGTTTGTAGTTGGCTGTGTAGAAGCTAATATTAGAAAATACATAAAGGGAGCAAATTGTTTCACGTACAAATGGCTACGCTATGCAGAAATAGCAAACGTTATTTTTAAACACGATTAAACACTTTTATTTCTGTCGCCCAACGAAGTGTGCACGGGTTAACTAGTGATTCTTAAAACCACATAAATCTGTCGTTCGCAGGCTCTTGGCTTATAATTACCGCAGCAAGTCTGCGGTTGATACCGTATCTGGTCGCAGCGCGGTTACTTGTTGCACGAACTAGAATGAACTCACTTAAGCTCTAAATTCCGAAAGTTCTAAATTCCTATTAAGTTTTCTAGATTTTATTTCTACCCTTAATTTTGGTTACATCATCACTCCATATCCCCATTATTCATGTTAAGTTAGTGTCGGTTTAATCCAGCTTAGGTTCTGTAGCATATTTTATTCAGGGATCCTTGTTATTATTTGATTTATAGTGTTAAAATCGATTGTTGTAGCCTATGCAGTGCAGCTAATTTTATGGCAGGGTCCGTAGCAAATACTCCTTTTACTAAGTGTGAAATACGGGCTCTTGGTTTATAATTACCGCGGCAATTTTGCGGTTGCTGCTGTTCTGGTCGCAGCACGGTTGCTTGTTGCACGAACTATTATGAACTCACTTAAGCGAGCTTAAACTTGAAATAATAAATAAATAAATATCTGTGGACTTTACACACCACGTTGTTCTAGCCCCGTGCTAAGTACCGTAAGGACTTGTGTTACGGGTACTAGACAACGGAAATATATTTAATAAGTTTTATAAATTTAAGAAATTTTATATATTTAAGATTTTTATTATAGAAATTACATATAATACATAGATAAACATCCATGACCTAGGCGGGATTCGAACCCGCGACCCCTGGCGCTACATGCTCTACTTATCCGAGCCCTGTACCACTGCGCCAGTGGGTCGTGAAATGGAATAGATTATTCTAGATTTCTACTCTTGATATGGCCGTGAAGTGGTAGGTAGGTTTTACCCGATTTGTGAGTTTCCGGTGGCCCATAGGAATAAAGGAAGGATCGTTGTATTTAGGGACCTTTAATTTGCCATCATCCCGAGTAAGGTCACATTAAGGTTGCATTAATTCTAGCTGAATGGAAAATTACAAGCAGAATACTGTATAAATTTGTCTCAGTAATTAGTTTTTGCATTAATTTCATCAACTATGCTCTCTTTAGGTGCTATAAGCAACATTATTTTATTCAAAGGAAAATAAAATGAAGCCCTTCCGAGGGAATATCAGCTAAAAGTTCTAAAACTACTTTACATTCAGCCATTTTGAAAACAATTTCACATTTCCCGAGGAAAGTGGAATAACATTTTACATCTTATGAGGTCTTTTCCGTTGATTTAATATTTTGTTGGCGCTCGTAAAGTCGGTTTGGTACGTGGCCGGAGTGCACTTGTTGCGCGGAGGTTCTACAGTTCGGATAATTTTTAACTGAAAACATCTTTAGCGGCAGTAGGCTCTCCTAATCCTATTTATATACTGTAAACGGGATTTCATCGCGTTATAAAATCGAAGTATTTACCTCGACTCTCGACGTTACTAGTAATCCTCTCTCCTAATCCTCCTCCTAAAAACGAGTTGAGTCATCAATATGTTACGCAGCTCAGGAAAGTAAAGCTACGTAGCGCTGCTTGCAGCCCAGAGCCGCCTCTGGGCTGCTACTAAATACAGCTCATTATTTGTAAAAGTATGTGCTACTAAATACAGCTCATTATTTCTTAATAATTTCACTTCTATTGAGAGTCCCTAGACTGCCTGTTATTTTATTCTAAAAATTGATTTTCTCAAATATACATTTACACAAGTATAATAACAACAAACTTCAATAATTTTAAGCAACAGGTAGTGCTATGCTGCATTAAAGCCGACTGGCTCGATCGGAGAGGTCTCGCTTATAAGATACCGGCGTAAAGTGATAGCTGTGCTATCGCGTTTCGTGCGGTGTGCATTTAGCCGGTGGTCTATGGAGGATGGAGGAGAAAGGCGGACACCGCATCTGTATATGAAAACTTTATGCGGATGTGAACGTCGGTAGTCATGAAAATGACTGATTGTTGGGATACTGTTCACTCTCAATACATTTTAGAAAATGTTTTGTATGTACGAAAAGTGAAAAGTGCTAATCATGATAGAAATACTAGGAACAGAGACAAACTAGATGTACCTTTTCATAAACTGAGCAGAGTAAAGAATTCCTTTAGGGGTCAATGTATACGCCTCTACAATAAGATCCCAGAAAGCATTCAAAAACTTTTGATCAACAAATTTAAAAGGAACGCTTGTGTGGTAAGGGATATTATAAGGTAATAGCTTTTATGACAGATACCACACCTTGGGAATAGTACCCTCCTCCCAGGCTACTTCTATACAAAAATAAATGTAAATTATGTTTTGTATGTAACTAAGAATGTATTATTTTATCTTCTTAGAGAAATCTTTACTTAATGAGGCCCGTTGAGTTTGTTTCGCCGATTCTTCTTAGGACAGGGCTAGGGTTGAACCGTTGGTAGATGAAATTTTTACTTTCAAAAAGCAATTTTTTAAATTCCATTTTGAATAAAAATATTTTGATTTTGATTTTGTTCGTTTGCACCCCTATATTATGAAAAATATCTAGAACTTTCACCTACAATATAAAATGGATACACAAAAGTAACGACCTATGAAACTATTACAGCGTGTATCTAGTATATACGTGTATCTAGTATATACGTGTATCTAGTATATACGTGTATCTAGTATATAGTGCATCTACCGCACGAGTATAAAGAGCTGGACTGTACGTCGCGCCATTTATAGCTGCCGCGCTATTGTGGGTCCAACAAAAGGGTGATTTAGAAGTAATATCCAACATCAGAGATATTATATAATAATTGTGTTATCTTCCGAGAGAATCAATCGTTCGTATTTGATATTAATGCGATATTGGTTTGGAATTAATTGAGATGTCCATTTCTTTTACTGTTTGCAGCCATTGAGAAAGAAGTGACGGAAAATAAATTACTTATTTCATCAAACATTATAAAACACACACGCAAACATAATAACTAACTGTACCCTGCGCGCTGTTTATTTATATGTATATGAGGGTATGTATAGGAGAATTTCAGGCCTATTTACCACAATCTCATGATCGAATTTGACATGAAGTTGAGAGATTATCTCAAATCCCAATGCCATAACCCATCGGGGGAGAGGTGCTTGAGATAAAGAAGGCGATGCTCCGACTAAAGGTTAATTGAATAACGACTTAATGGCTGAAGTTACACCATTTTGTCGACAATCTTTGTCCTGTTTTGGGATCTTCAAGAAAAGAGTTTATTCTTTCTTCAAAGGTCGGCAACGCATGTTACGACTGTCTGTGGGCGTTGGTGATCACTTTACATCAGGTGACCTAACTGCTCGTTTGCCTCCTATGCTATAAAAAAAAAAAAAACGTCTTGTTTTACTTTTTAACATCGATTAATATATTTGTTATTTCTTAACTCGTACTGTGTGTTTATTGTTGACAATGTATGTTTTTGACAAATAAAGGTATTATTACCATAATTGTTTCTTTTTACCTAATAAGTAATGTTAGTCTACAATTATGCATTTCAGGCAACTTCTTACCGCGCATAACAGTATTGAGGAATCTGTATCGGTATTTCCTAATCGATGCGACCTGGGTTTCTTCAAGAAAAGAGCTTCCTCTTATCTAAAAGGCCTGCAACGCGCCTGCAAAGCCTAGGATTTTGCGTATGTCGATAGGCGTCGGTAGTCATCTACTATCCGCTCGTTTGTCCCTTATCCTATAAAAAACCTATGCCAAAAATATTTACCACAAAGACAAAAATGTAATAACCGATAAATCGACGAAGGGTTCAATGAATGACAATTATAAATTATAATATATCAAAGGTCACACTTACTTGGTATCCTATTGATGGCCCTCAGAGGTCTCAGCACCCGGATCGTTCTAATGGCCGACAAATTAATATTTTCCACGTTCAAAGCGTACTCCAGTGCCCTGAAAAGTAGGAATAATTACCTTTTGTGCCAGGTTATTAAATACAAAAGTTTTTAACAAAAGCAAGATTTATTTATACTAGATGAAAAGGAGTTGAAATTTGTTTTATGTAGGTTAATAGTTGAGTTTCTTCGTCAAAGTTTGTTGCGGGCAGGAGGAGATCGCTGAGTTTGTGTTTATTGAGAGTTAAAGTAAGAGCACTTAGGTCTGCCAGATCTTAATATACTAAGTAAGAAACTTTGAAAGATCTTTAAAAAACATATCGTCCAGTAATAGATATTATATAGGCTTATATCAGAAATAAAAACTATTATTGGTAGGTTTAATGGATAACGTATAGAAATAAAACCTAGTTGCTCCCCCGAGCCCTGGGTATCCGTGAGGCTTACCTATTTGTAAAAAAAAGGAATAAAACTTAATGTTGCTTCGCCGGTTCTTCACAGGACAGGCCTAGGGTTGAACCGGTGGTAGATTTAATTGTTGACGTTCACAAAATTAATTCCTGTAATTCTATTTTGAATAAAAACATTTTCATTTTCATTTGTTTTTAAATATTTTAAATGGTAACATACTGAATTTAAAAATCATATTATTTTATTTACTCGAGATAACTTTATGTAACTGAAGTACGTTTAACGTAGTAAGTTTAACGTAACTGGTTAATTATGTTAATGATAAAATTATATTTATTTCATTGCTAAGTTAGGTCACGAAATCTGGTCATATACATTTAATATTAAAAGCACAGGCTACATTTACTAACAATGTCCCACGACTGCACCCGCTGAAATTTTATAGTCAAGAGGAACAATCCTTCAGGATATAAATATTTTTATTTTAGTCCAGATCCATTGGTTTATATTTGTGCCATATACACAGATCCAAAATTTTGAATTTATAATATAGGTAGCACTACTGTAAGCAAAATACGCATTATTATTGTATGAGTGTTGCTTGGCCGGAAGAGATCCTTTACAGACATAAGCACACCTGTGTACTTCTCTTATATTAGTATTAAATAACTCTTGTAATAAATTTCATGTACATAAAGAATAAATAAATAAATAAAAAATAAAATATAACTATCAGTATATTAATGCTCGCTCTCATAATGAATGAAAAAGGAAGTGAAATATATAAAGATAGACGGGAAGGAAAACTAACGGCGGGTGATGTTCGAGACCACGAACCGTGGTAAACTTTGCGGAAGACACGCCAGGAAGATTAGGGTAGATGAGCTGATAATAAAGCTCAGGGTGACGTACGCGAAAGTTCCAGAAGCGCAATGTTGTGTGCATGAAGAGCTCTTCGGCTTAAGATTCAGTGTAATAGTTATCCTGCATTTAACCGAAGTTGGAAGCAGTTTTACTACAGGCATATACCGGTATACTCATATTATACTTTTATTGCATTAAATATTGTATTGTAAGTAATTGAAATGACAGATATCAACTTTCTTTGTTAAAAAGTCAAAAGTGCATGGTGCGTAGAACTGTTTTTGAACCAGTGATATTATAAAGGAAATGAAATATAAAAGTCGGTTTGTTTATTGTAATGAAATAAATGAATTGATTATTAAATGTATTTTAATTTCTGCGAAAAATTGATTATTCCTTTCACGATAAGCAGAAGCAGCAGAACTACTAATGGCCCTTTAAAAGTGTATGAAACGCTTTCATTAAATTCTACAAATAATAATAGTTAAAATGTACGGTCGTCGATTGGTATTCTGTCGTTGTTATTGCAAATAAGTGGTTTTAGAATACCCGTTAAGTAAATGGCAATTTCTCTGTCACTAGTTCGTAAAAAACTATAGAATTGGTAGGATAATGGATGTATTTAGGGAATTTTCACTGGCTACCTAGAGTATGTTTTTTTTTGTTAAGAGTAAATATTTTTTGCTCTATTAGTGGTATTGTGGTAGAAAGTAACAACTGAAATGGATCGCTTCCTTTATACGTCCACAATCAAAGAATATCGAGAGCACTGCCAGCAATAACTTGAAATACCGAGTACCACTATAGCAAGCGATGTCAAAATATGTATAAGTACTGTGTATATCATTATTTTGCTTTCAGTGCTACGAAATCGTAGCAGTGCTACGATATCTTGGTGTAGCAGATGTAGCCGAGTGTGGCTAAAAAAAGCATCAAATAAACAAAAAACCATTTTCATAACTACCGACACCCATAGACATCCGCATAAAGTTAAAAAGTTGTTTAAAAAACCTCTTACCCGGCTTGCACGATAAAAAAGTCCAATCTGTTCCAGGAGTCGGCGAGGTACGTGCCGTGCCCGTACACTCCCATAGCCACCATCTTGATCGTCATCTCCAGTGTGAAGAATGCAAATATTATGTCATCAAAAACCTGCGAATGTGTTATAAGTATATTATTGCATATATTAAGTAATACATATATTAATGTATATATTAAGCTCTTTATGTCTACTTAGTAGAAGAATGGTGCTTATCGATTTTGTTATTGTTCTAAAAATTTGTGCAGCAATTAATTTGGAGGTACCTCTCGCTTACAGTACCGGCGTAAAGTGAAAGCTGTGTTGTCGCGTTTCGTGCAGTGTGTAAGTAGCCCAAGTACAAGGGAGGAGGAAGAAGGCAACGCATCTGTATGGTCTCTATACGGATGTCTATGGGCCTCGGTAGTCATGAAAATGGCTCCGACTGCTCATTTACCCCCTTCAAGTATGAAAAAAACACCGTTAGGGAATTGTCACAAAATGTTGTTGTTACTGTGCTTAATATTAATGCAACAATTAATCTAAGCAAGGCCCAGCCAACTACGCCGTATATATTTATAATGCACATATTTTTTATTTTCCTTTCTTATGTTGCTCTACTCCTCCATTAATGCAATGCCAGTAAAGTGAATTTTAAAATCCTCAATTTAAGTAAGTAATGCCGTCCCTTCTTGAAAATAGTAAAAGTTAGATGGCATTAACTACTCTGCACTCTGCAGTCTGGGACTACATATAAGATCTCGTTAATAAGATGATGTGATTCTCGTAACAGAACATTAAATTTAAAAATTATTAAAAAGGAACGAAATGTAGAGTTTGTAAACCATGGGGAAAGGCAAATTTCTTTTATTGCAGAAAAGGATATGTAAGATAATGAAAACTTGCTGAGTAGTTCACAGAACGGATTTTTTTTATAGCATAGGAGGCAAACGAGCAGTTGGGTCACCTGATGTAAAGTGATCACTAGCGCCCACAGACATCCGTAACACCACAGATCTAACAGGTGCGTTTTTTTTTATTTGTTATTAAAAAATATTAAGGTACTTAGTAAGAAATGCCATTGCTACATTGCAACCGAATTAGACTCTCATGGTCTGGTGACAGGCAGCTGGCAAGTGAGAGCCGTCGCGTTTTGTGCAACGTGTTTCTGCAATGTCAAGGTCTCTCCGGAGAGGAGGAGGGAAGAAACGCAAATTGTCTGCATTTAAATTACACAGATGTCTATGGATGCCACTAGTCGTTATAATGCTACAGTGTACTATAAAAAATCTTATTCTAGTGCTTTTTTTTTTTTAATTGTATAGAAGGGCAAACGAGCAGCCGGAGCCATTTTCATGACTACCGACTCCCGCAAACATCCGCATAGAAGCTATACAGGTGCGCTGCCTACCTTTCTCCTCCCACCTCCATGGGCCACCGGCTACTTACACACCGCACGAGACGCGACAGCACAGGTGTCACTTTACGCCGGTCTCGTGTAAGCGAGAGGTACCTCCCCAGTCGTGCCGGTCCAATTCGTGGCACTACCTCTTACAGCAGTAATAGTACTTCATTGTTGAAATTTAGCTAAGAATCCTTGCTCACCTGCAGTATCTTACACCTGTTGGTTACGCACTGGTCGTCGACGCAGGGCTGGTACATGCCCAGCGTCACGCAGTTCAACAGGATCACCAGCATCGATATCCTCTCGAACCACGTGGGTCTTGGTTAAGGAATTGTTGTAAAGTGATGAGTGTACAAAAGAGAAATGGACAGAGAGAGCGTTTGTAGGTAGAAGTGAAACTGTAATAAAAGTAATGACAAAAGGAAGAGGTTTTGTAATTACTTTACTGGTTTTAACGCGATAATAGTAGTTTATGCAACTGTCATATAAAGAAGGGTATCAAAACACGAGTGTGAATTTTTGAAACGAGCGAACGCGAGTTTCAAAATAGTACCTCACGAGTGTTTTAATACCCGTGTTACATGCAGTTGCATACACTACTTTATCTTCACTAATGCAATTAATCAATTAATCAAACTTTGCGAAACATTAAATTCACGCGTATTGCCCCATTCGTTGTTGGACCGACGACTGTTTGACCGACGAGGCGACGACTGCTTGACCGACGATTTAAAATGTAATGTTCTTTGAAGATAAATATTTTTATTAAATACTTTAATTTGATTGCAAAAATTGCGGCGCGTAAATATATAATTCAATGTTAATAAAATACTAGCTTCAATGTTGAAATATAATTATTATTATATAAATTTTTGTTGTGTCAAATACAAGCTGAAAGGCGGATTTATCCAAAATGGGTAAGGTCAAGTGTTCAGAGCTTCGTACGAAAGATAAAAAGGAGCTGTTCAAACAGCTGGAAGACCTGAAAAAGGAACTCACCAATCTTAGAGTTGCTAAAGTCACTGGAGGAGTAGCTTCCAAGTTGTCGAAAATACGTGTGGTACGAAAAGCTATTGCACGTGTTTACATTGTATACCATCAAAAGATGAAGGTCAATCTAAGAAATCACTATAAAAACA
>LUGF01020225.1:304820-316352 GCA_001625245.1 Calycopis cecrops
GTGGAAATTGAAAGGGAACATTTTATCTTTTGCGACAAATAACATTCTTGTTTTGTGAAAAGAATTTTTATTTTTTCCCAATTTCCTTTGTCACAAAGCATTTCAATCTTATTATGAAAATATATACTTTTCAAGAATATTATATTAAGGTCCATAAAAATCTTGAAATCATCATCATTAACAGCTAGAAGACATCCATTGCTGGACGTGTTGAAATAGTATATGTAGTACTTATTTGAAATTTATGATTTTTAGTTGCAGGATCCAAAAAAGTGGACGGTGAATAAATGTAAAAATAAAGAGCCAAGTTCTATTAAAATGCGTCTTTCTCAACCTCTTCGAAAAAAAATGTGATCTATAGAGTTAAGAGAGTGTTGTATTATTATATATTCTGACATTTAAGTTAATAAAAACAATACATAGACAAAAACGACCGAGTGGCGCAGTAGGCGAAGGTCAGGTAAGCGCACCGTGTAACGCCTAGTTCATTGATGATCATCTATGTAGGTACATAATAAATGTACTTCTGTAATAAAAATCTTAAATAAATAAAATTTCTTGAATTCAAAAAATATTAGTAAATATATTTATTTCCGTTGGTAGTATTCCTAACACAAATACCTACAGTACTTAGTACAAGGCTCGACTAAAAAGTGTGAATAATCCACAGTTTTTATCTTATTGAGAGTAAATATCCCATTTGGATAGTTTTTGCGATTAATCATAAAAAGCTACACTATTTTTACACTTCAGTTTCAAAACTTTCGACAAACAAGAAGTATCTACATGAGCTATAAAGAAGTTGATTAGACAAATATGTCATAGTCTGTACGGTTCTAATATTTACAACACTCATTTTGAGCATGCCAATTTGACAATTTTTTTTCTTTAAACTTGGACGGACACACTACCGCGTGTAGGACTTATACGACTTGATAGTCATCGTAAAGTGATAGCTATGGTGTCGTGTTTTATGTATGGAATTTCTGGTGGCCCGTCGAGATAGATTCCCCCTCATCAAAGTCTAATATTAGACGAAGACCGTGCAATAATGAAACATAAGTCAATTCATTGTAAATATTTTTTTTCGTATTTGTCACGATTTGCTAAGATAAATAAGCTCTTTAATATGAATGATTCTAAGAGCTAATGGGTACTTCAATGTTACCCGGTAGCTCATGGTTACCAGGATTTTTACAGAATATGCAGGTTTTTTTATAGGCAGGAGGCAATCGAGCAGTCGAAGCTTCCTGTCTTCCGCATAGACATCCGCATAGAGGTTATAGAGATGTGTTGCCCTCGTCCCTCCTCCGACCTCGCAATTCATCATCACCATCCTTTTCCAAACTATTCAAATTCTAGAACTCTCCTTTCAAACACACCCTCCATGTCCATGTCCAACAGATGAAATGAACTTCACCTCAGTGAAATTCCACATAATGAGTTTAATATACAAATACAATTAGTGTATCCTATTTATATACATTTTAAAATATCCATCATTTTGCGTACATCGATACTAATTAGGCACGAGGTTTGGTAAATTCAATCATGCTCGTAAAAGGCCTAAAAATAGCTCACCCTTTTAATAATGTTTATAACTTCTTTTTAAAATATATTTTGGCTGTATACAACGTTATGCCTTTCTATAAGCATTGTTTAAAAAAAAAGTAATGTCATTTTGACACCGAAATTTAATATGGCAAGCACTGCCTGTACTTTATTATTCTAATTTACCATACATATTACTATTACAACTCTTATTGGTTTAAGACATTTACTAAGACCAGAATTTTGAAAAGGGGAATGCCAAGTTGTCTTCGAAATTTGGACCAAAACTGACAGACAGTTACATTAAAAATAGAAATAAAATATAGAAAATTATAGCTCATACGAAATTATTCTTTATAATTAATTTATATATATAATTAATTCATTATTCTTTTTTGCAATAAATACTGAGCAAACCTACTTATTATAAACTGAAATATCTGTAAAATCTACTTACCTTCCTACTAAAAAATGGATAATCCTAAAGAAAAATTTACGTATATATACATATATATAATTTACGTATATATATATATTTGTCTCCTAAACAAGGAACAGCAGTGTAATTTAATTAATGTAATTTAACAGACTAAAAGTACCTAATTAAAGTTTCCTGTACTGAAAGTACAGCCTGGACTGCCAGTGACTAAATCATATAACATTGTCCATGCGAAATTCCCTCGTGTGTCGTTTATTTATTATCCGTAATACAACATTTCAATGTTTATTAATACCCAGGTGGACAATTTGTTTGGGGACGATTTAATGTTAAACGAATCAATTTTAAGGGACAATAACTACCTATATAATTTATACCCGACTTTTCTTTATAGCTTATGATGACTGAAAGAGTACAGAGTATTATGCATATGTGTTGTCCTCCTACAGGCCAGGTCAACATATAGGCTACATATTTATCGCTATAACCTTCGGGGGAGGAGCTTTGAATCTTTCATTCGGAAGAATTGAGCACCTCAATTTTAATGTTCGAAATCCACGCAAGCGAAGCTGCGACTCGAAGCTAGTATTTTATTAGTTATTAATATATTCCGAAAACGATATCTTTCTATGAGTAAAATAATAGTTGAATTCGTTCAGTCATATCGATACAAAGAAAAAATAATATCTTTATAATATTAGTACAGATCTATAATCCAAGTCTATACAAATGATGAATAAATAATGCCCATCTTTGCCTATTTATGAACATTTATGTAGGTGAAAACAAGGAACAATACCTGTTTTTGCCCCCATTGTGATCAGCGAAGCCTTCTATCGCTGTTATCGCTAAAGGCTTCGAGCCACGGACGCCGGGTTGTACATACAATGGACTTTTATTTTCTCCGCACCAGATTAGTTCTTTTGTTACAAAATGGCTCTTTAAAGTAGATGATAGTTTGCGTAATTGTGTTAACTTTTATTTCTGTTTTATGCTCTAGTTATTACTAGCAACACCCATAGATATCCGCACAAAGGTTATACAAATATGTTGTCCACCTCCCTCCTCCCCTCGATGGGGCATCGGATACTTACACACAGCAGAAATGCGACAGGACAGCTGTTTACGCCAGTATCGTTAAAGCGAGAGACATTTCGGCTGCAAGGCAGCGTGGCACTACCTCTTGCTGTGTCAGTTAAAATCAGACACATGTTCGACAATATGGCATTAAAATCAGTCCACCTGTACTTGTAAATTAAATTATAATAGCTAAGCGTGGCACTACCATTTTCCATAATATAAATGAACTTTATTACACCAACAAAAGCAATAACTTGTATCAACCAATTACATTACAATTAATTAGTTACTTTGTAAACTCACTTCGAAATAAAGTAATTAAGAAGTTTGCCCCGGTGTTACAATATTTTATAAGATCGTCAAAATTATCCTAATGGACATTAAGATTAATCTGGAAAGTTCTGTTGTTTGTGATCTCTGCGACGCGTAAAAGTTGAATGGGGGAGACGAATTTAATTAATATACTTATCACCAGCTTCTACCTGCGACTTCGTCCGCATAAGATAGTTTCTTTGGGGTTTTATTTGTTACTTTGTTGCCCGTTGAAATGAGATATTTTTCCGTAGTAAAAAGCCTATGTATTTTATTTTACATTCGAACGAAATTAGTACGGATTACAAATGCTTTCGGTGCATTTTGATTTTTTGTGTTACAAAGCGAAGCATACTATTTTGATAGACATTCGGACATTAGATAATACTAATGTCCGAATCTGGTACCACTGCACAATTCCGACGACCTAGTAGAGACTTAAGAGGCAGCCAGACAGTCGCCAAGGAGGGGAAGGCCTTTTCGCCGAGGCCAGCCTGTCGCTTACGGGTCTGTTGCCTGTAAACACTAATACTCGGTTTCCAACGGTGTCGGGTAAACACCACATTCCAATTCTAAAGAATTTCAAACTACAACCGAGAACAGTGACCGCACACTGATCACTGATTCAATGGATTAAACTAAGCGAGGTTCGAAACCGCCTTTGTGGATCCCATAAATTTCCTCACCGCAACACGACTCGCTAAATTCACAAGTTTATTGAATACGTGGCATGTTGCCGATCTATGACGGAATAAGGTTATTCAAATATTATCTTCAGCAGCTGGAAGCTGTCAAAGATCTTTTCTCCTCCTATCTATATTAATATTATAAAAAGAAAAGATTTCTTTGTGTGTTTGTATACTAACAAATATGCTCTGAAAGTACTGGACCTATTTCAAAAATTCTTTCACAATTTGAATGCTACATTACACACATAGGCTATTTTTTTACCACGGGAAAATGCTTAATTCCCATGGGAATAATAAAAAAAAAATAAAAAGTTTATTAATTTTCTACATATTGGTACACTGATTACAATCTGCATAATTTTAATTTTATCTTCTATAAAAAAAAAACATTTTTTGGAACCACTAAGAAAGGTTCCCTGGTTGACTCACTAGGAATCCCTGTGTCGAGCCAGCCAGTGTTTTCTTTCGGCTTTTGAAGCTTGTTTAAACGTATTTTTATAATTTATTAATATAAATAAATAAATAATAGTAGTAGCAATAGTAAAATTAATAATAAATATATACGAACGTAATAAATATAACGGGTAAAAGGCTATACAAACGCTCCTTCGATCTCCATGGCCCTTATTTCTCCTTCCATCTCCATGGGCCACCGGCTACTTACACACCACACAAAACGCTACAGCACAGTTGTCACTTTACGCCGGTTTCATGCAAGCGAGAGATACCTCCCCGGTCGTGCCGGCCCAATTCAGCTACAGCTCAATATACATGAGTATACATACAAACTTTCACATAATATAATATTATAAAATAATCACAGGAAAACATTTAGTGAAGTTATAAGCTAATAAAAATGGCAAAGTGTCAAAGAACTGAATGAGCAGATACACGGACATATTTCAGCCCATAATTCTTGTTGAATTTCAGTCCCCGAATTTAATTCTGAACATTAATATCAATTTTTGGGCCACCAGGACGGCTCAGACAATTCTTTAAGCCGGATTTGTGAAGGATGACAAGCTCAGACAGAGTAAATGGATTAACGTGTAGTATTCTTTTGTTTTTGAAAGTATTATTTATGTAATCTCTTACGGGTTCCGTACTTTATTTATGTTTTAAGTTTACATGAATATTATCCGCTAGCTGACCCGACAGACATTGTATTGTCATTATTGGAAAATATGTTGTCATGGAAACGTGTAATGTTGGTGGCCGAATTGTCAACCCGTTACTTAGCCCTACATAAGTGTATTTCAAGTCGAAATACCGGCTGCAGCATTATGCATATTGATTAATTATCACCTATATGTTGCCGAAGACTAATAGCTATATAACAAAAATAGTAGATTGTTAACCTAGGGAGCAAAACACTATTTTTCAGGCGAGAGTGTTTTTTGAATCCAGAGCAGAGCGAAGGATCCTAGAGTAGAATCCCGAGCGTAGCGAGGGATTCTGAAGTAGAATCCTGAGCACAGCGAGGGATTCAAAGTACTCGAGCTTCAAAAATAGTGTTGCTCCCGAGGTGAACACTCTACTTTTCATCGCCCTCTATGAGAAAATGAGTACTGCAACTAATCATTTTAGTAAGAAGTAGTGCCACACTGCATGTTTGCATGCAGGCGAATTGGGCCGGCACGACCGGGGAGGTACCTTTCGCTTACACGAGACTGGCGTGAAGTGACAGCTGTGCTGTCGCGTTTCGTGCGGTGTGTAAGTAGCCGGTGGCCCATAGAGGTGGGAGGAGAAAGGAGGGCGCATTTGTGTAGAGGCTGTCTTCTATGCAGATGTCTATGGGCGTCGGTAGTCATGACAATGGCTCTGACTGCTCGTTTGCCCCCCTATACCATTAAAAAAAATTATTTCTGCGTTTTTTTTTAATTTCGCCAACGAAGACATATTATTTTACCATAAAGCCTGCGATTTGTTCATACAATGTTCGAAATGGTGTGGCTACACGGGTGTCATGGCCTCATGACATCAAGGTCACCTTGACATAATGACTCCATGACACCCGTGTTGCCGGATACTAATTAATTTCTTATCTGGTCATTGGGGCTCTGACACACGATTTTATCCACGTTCCAAATTCTAATCACTTTCCGTCCCTAGGGATCAAACAGCTATTTTGCTCCCTCTTTACGGGGATCAAACTGCCTCTTTTCTAATAGATGTGATGAAAAAAATCTTATAATCCATCTTGTAGTTTTTGCGTGAAAGTCGCAGAAGAGACAGACAGACAAAAATCGTCTAGTTTTATATGTATATAGATTACAATAAAGCTACTTAACGAATTTTGTCACGGTTTATATAATTTAACAAGCCTGACTTTTCAAGACCTTTACAAATGGACTGTGAATTAATTATAGAACTTCGTATATTTATTTGTAGGTACGCCGTTAAAGGTCACTTTACTCAGGAATTCTTCATACTCGAAATAAATATTGAATTCCAGTTCCAATATGCGATGCCCTTGAATGCCTCAGCATTCCAATGTTCCCAAATTCCGTAGAATTCCTCCAGTTAATAAATAGAGGTCGAGAAAATCAAATGGAAAACCATTTATGCTACATTACTTAACACGCACACACTATTCATAAAGGAATACAAATTACTAGCGAACCAGCGAAGATTGAAATTCGATCTAAAATGAAACTTTTTTATAATTACAAACTAAACATCATATCACATGTTATGTCATTGTGACTACGGTACTCGGAATACGGAATTTTCACTTCATTTCTTTTCTCTGTCTACGATTTCAACTCTTGCACATAGAAACTTCATCAATAATTATATGGTGTCATAATATGTATCAATGTGTCAAATGCATGGAGTGTGTGTGTAATGTTTTATTTATTGAATTAATGTATTAGCGTCTTGCACTGCTCTTGCACATAACACACACAAGTATACGTGTGCCAAATTTCATACTCCTCCGTCCGCGCAATTTTCGTAAAAATGTTCTCGAAGTTTCTTCACGTTTTAATATATAGACAAATCTATATGTTATATATATAAAATTGTCAGAATGTTAGTTACCAGACACCTTTGAGACGGTTATGAAAGTGAGCATGTCGGGTAGATCCGAGAATCGGACTACGTCTATTTTTCATCTCGATATGTCGACGGGATCGAAACTTACGCGGGTGGAATCGCGAAGCGCAGCTTGTAGATACAATATTTAGCAAAAAAAGTAAAATAATATTATTAAACTTATCCTTCGTGCGAGGTTTCGACACGAACTTTTCGGAATTTTTATCCAATTTTTATTTAGGATTTATAAGGGCTAAATGAAAATACCCCAAGGGCATCTGTCCAGTACAGATATTACAATTGTGAAGGGTTTTTTGTTGTTTAATTTAGAAACTTCTTGAAGGAACTAACAGCTTTTTTAGAAGATTATTTTTAACTCTCGAAGAAAAAAGAAAAGAACTCGAAGATTACTCTTAACATTGTCAAATAATACTTGACAATGTTAAGAGGTTTTAATTTATTATTATCTGAAAAGCTTAATTCAAAAATTATTCAAGTGACCAAAATATGATTAAAATTATCTAAATATTTTAATACTTAGGTACACTTTGTAAAATAGAATGAGTGTAGGAAGAGAACCTTTCACGACTTTAGATTAATGGTCTTGTTACAAAACCGAGAAGCGAATAGAATTATTAATCAATGGAAGTGCATGAGAAAATGTAAGTGTAAACAGTACCTAAACAGGGTATTTTTAATGTAAATTAATGGCCTCTAGATTCAAAAGTCTAGACTCTCGACCATAGTGTCTAAAGGCGTATTAAAACTAGTATGCCTAAGTAGTCATGTAGACTCAGCTGTACAAAACTAGCCAACTGCAACGCACACTAATGGGAAACGTAACGTAATCGCCTCGCTTCGAAAAGAGAAAGCGCTACGGTTACTATCCCTTTCCGAGTTGATAAGTCTGCGGTGATCATAAGCCTTACAGGGCCCCGTGCTGCAGCCCTAAGCCTCCTGGATCTAGCGTTGTCCATCAAAATCATCATCTATGATGATACTTATAGGTGACGAGAGAGAACGTGACACTGCCGTTCTACCAGCAGGAGCTGAAGGTTGACGGGGAGGAGGACCGGCTCATGTTCATCTGGTCCGTGACCATAATGCACAAGATCAACTAGAACTTCCTCCTCTACAACCTCACCTCATCCGATATGCTGAAGAAGTTTGAGATCGTCGATATCGATCGCTTGGTATCTACCTGTTTGTTTTTTTTAATTGTACAATGCAAACGAGCATTCAGAGCCATTTTCATGACTATCGACGCCCATAGACATCTGTATAGAGGCTATACAGACGCGTTGCCCTCCTTCCTCCTCCCTTCATGGACCACTGGCTAGTTTATTACTGGTACCTACTGGTTTCATTTCAGTTCATTTACCACACTTATGAAATTGTTACACAACTAGAAAGAGAGATAATGCTTCTTTGCCATAAAGTGATATCTCGCAAAACACAATTATTTTACTGGACACACTTTTATTCACTTCGTGGTTATATAGAGATATATCTCAATTCAAACTTCGAAAACTCCTCCTTTTCCTCCAACTTTTTTCACAAATTGCCAAATAGAATAAAACTGCCAGTGATGTAATCTCGAAATTTCTGGAATGTTGACATTGGTGTCGCGGAAGTCGACGCGGGACCGTGATCTGGAGCGGCGGAAGTGACGTCACGCCGTAAACAGACAACATCAAACATCCAAAGTCATTGGCATGTACTCGTAAACTACGGCGCACATGAAAACAGAATATAAATATTTAAATATTTGAGGTTATTTTTATGGGTCAATAAAATTGTATTTTTAGAGTATCGTGCCACAGATTAAGTGTCTTTTTATGGCATAGGTGGCGAACGAGTTGGGTTATCTGATGGCAACACCGACACCCACAAACATTTTCAAAAGTAGTGTAGTACATACGGTTTGCATATTATCTCTCTCATTTTCATTCTCTGCATTCTCTGCAATCTCTGCATATTTCTGCATTGTTATAGTACTATTCAATTGATTTATTTCTTTATTTTTATTTCTTAGTTTTATATTAATAGATAAAAATTATAAACTATCAATTTTGATTTATACAAACGTATACTTACGAAATTTAGCACACTTGCTTGGAATCATAGATTTTGTCATCATATTCCAATATTATACAAATTCAAAAATATCATCTGCATACACTACAAATTGTTAACCTCTTTTTTAAAAGTCGGTTCATTATACAAACGCGGCTGCAAAAAACAGACAAAGCAGAATGAAACAAAAAATAAAAGTTCATTTGTTTTTTGTTCAAAGGATTGTTTCACCTCGCTGCGTTAAAACAACTTTCGTTGTTTGACGATGATTATTTCAAAATAATTTCATGGGTCTCATTCCAGAAAGAACTCAGAAATGTTATAGAGTTAGAAGAATGAAGCTAACAAATTACTTGTCGTTTTGGTTCTCTGGATTTATACGGATTTGCCATTTCAGAGACGTTTATTTCGGCTTATTCTGACATTATATGTAATTTTACATTTGTTTAAAAATATACGCTTTTTAACTCCCTAACTGTGTTATTTAGGCTATACGAAAAGGTAACTTTGACCAGTTTACTGTTCATGTTTATCACCCGTACCAGTAGTCTAGGATCGGCACTGTCTAAATTGAAATCGTAGGCAATTGGCAACCTTTAGTTTTCAATATTTAAGTATAAGATTAAAGTGCTGACACAAGCAAGCGACAAAAGAGCAATCAATAACTTCATTACCTCGATTTCGATTGTCTCTGAAACTCTGACGCTGCTGAATTTTTAAATACAAAGATTGGTCTCACCCTGTAAGACGATGTGTTAGATCGTCTCCTACCCAGTGGACTGAGTATTTGGTTCAGGTCGACTATCTAGCAGTGAAAATCCTTCCACTGATCATCACAACAAACAACCGCATAAATGCAAAAATTTTCCTCTCCCTTTCCTGTTGATTGGCTCAATTCGAGTAACATTCCCTAGCGAACCCGGCTGGATGGTTTTGGACGGAAAATCCCGGAATTCTAGAGACACCCACTTCCCTTTCCCGTGACCACTTCCTCCTCGCCCGAGCCAAGAACCACGATAAACAAGTTTATAATATTATTACAGACGAGGTTGGCGTCATTAATATATTCGGTGCCACTCGTGTTTGCGAATTTTACACAAATTCCGCTCCAGTGATAATTGCGGAGTGAAAGCAGTGAGAATGTAGCCCCATGGCCTTTTACTGTCTCCCAGCGATCGTAATAAAATTCAGCCGATCAATACGTTGGGCAGGAAAAAAAACAATTCAAAAAGTATTTTAATGTCGTAGTGCAGTGCACTACATAGTGACTCAATTAAGTAAAGACTTCTATTTTTAATCATAGAAATTTTAATATTCTATCAATTGAATGTTTAAAATAATTTAGTAAAATTATAGTGAAATAAAATTAATCTAAATAAAAAGAAATAAAAAATTTGCTTTTCATTATTATGTTGTAAGAAGTAGTGGAATTGCTGCCGGAGAGCTCTTCCCATCACATGATACCGCATAGTGACAGCCGTAACGTGTAATCAGATCGTAAATAGCTTCGTTACGTAACGCGTTACGGCGTCTGTCTAGCTTCTCTTTCTCACACGCATACCGCAGCGGCAGGCAGTGTCCTCTCACTCTAACCCATAGCGTTAACCGCTCTCATTACGCACTGTTAGGACTTTACTTGGTCAAATATTAATTTACTAGCTTTCTGTGTAAAAATAAAATTTGTACCTAGACTATATTGCAGTTTTCCTGAAGGTAGGTAGTCCTTTGATAGAATATATTTTATATAATAAAATAATTATAAAAAAGCTTTAAGGTATCGTTGAAATAATACGTGCGAAAAAAACAATAAACCCAAGTCACTTGGTGGTAAGTACTTACGACCGCCCACATAAATCCACAACACCAGAGGTTGTTCAATCTATATATAAAATGCTTAACTTCAACAAAGTGCACTAGTCGCACTTTAGTTACTAATTAATAATAATTATAGTTAAGACTAGTGGACCCAACAGACGTCTTGTCATTATTGGAAATTATGTTGTCATGGTAACGTAATGTTATGTGGCCGAATCCTAAACCAATAATTTATCTAACAATAGCGTATTTCAAGTCTAGATACCGACTGCAGCATTATATATATTAATAAATTATAACCTATATGTTATCGGCACCGCGGACTACCTATAAACCTATACGAGTAGAAGAATAACCTATAGAAAAAAAAAATACATCAAAATCCGTCCAGTAGTTGTTGTGTGAAAGCGGCACAAGACAGACAGAATTACGTCTTCTACAGTTTTATTATATTATGTAGGTATAGATTTTTGCATAAACTTAACGCAAAAGTTACAATAAATGCAAAACAATTGTTACTGTGTTAATCGGAAC
>LUGF01020225.1:317686-330677 GCA_001625245.1 Calycopis cecrops
AATGAGCCGAATAATGGACTGTATTATTATGTGCAGATAATAATGGGCCGAAAACAAAACGTTGGTAATTCGTCTTTAAGACGAACGCACCAAAATGGCGCTTGCGGGGACGCGTGGCTATCGATCGAAAGATCGAAATATCCGGCTCGAAGGACCAAAAAATGACGACGCCGTATGGCTATCGTCACACGAAGGGCTGAGAAAGAAATTCGGGTAAATGGGATAAGGGTAATTTTGGGTGTAGTTGGGAAAGCTGACTCACCTGAAGTCCAAGTAAAGTGCCGCGTCTCTCGAACACACCACACTTATAATTAAATAGTTATTCTTATTTTGAGCCGACAAGCATGTATATATATTGAGCCGACAAGAAACAAGCGAAATGAATTTTTAGCGGTAATTACTACGAAAGCACTATTAAAGCTATCTGCGCAGAAGCATAAATGAAACGTGCAAGCGAGCCAAACGCATCGAACAGACTGTATACGGCCGGCCCGAGCGCGCGCGCCACAAATATTTTAATGCATTGTCGGGAGCGAGTGACGTCACGATCTGGCGTGAACAATAATATTGCTTATAAATTCAATAATCGCTTTCGACCTTTGCGATTTGGGACTAGTGGCAGTTGGAACAGTACAGGCTCAATCCACTGGGAGGAACTTTCCAAGTTATGAATGAATAATTAATTCAATAAGACATGGAACAGGGTATGCATATATTATTTGCGAGATTAAATTAGCCGTTATAAGAAGGCTAGCTGAGATTCTAAAATTTTTATTTTTTAGCTTCTTAAAATATTTATAAGTGTTAATTTGCAAAATTTGTAAATAATAACACGGTAAAAATAAAATTGGTAGACCATATTGCCGTTTTCCTGAATAGTTAGGTAGGTAGTCATCTGATAGGTATGAAAAAGCTTTAAGGTATCGTTGAAATAATTCGTTTGAAAAAAACAATAAACACAAGTCACTCGGTGGTAAGTTTTTTTTTTCGTTTTTTTATATCTGTGGACTTTACACACCACGTTAGCCTAGCCCCGTGCTAAGTACCGTAAGGACTTGTGTTACGGGTACTAGACAACGGAATATATTAAATATGTTTTTTATAAATTTAAGATATTTTATATATTTTAGATTTTTATTATAGAAATACATATAATACATAGATAAACATCCATGACCAAGGCGGGACTCGAACCCGCGATCCCTGGCGCAACATGCTCCGCTTATCCGAGCCCTGTACCACTGCGCCAGCGAGGTCGTCTATATAATAACCGCCCATATAAATCCACATCACCAGAAGTTGCTCAATATATATGTATATAAAATGCTTAACTGCCAACAAAGTGCATTAGTCATACTTTAGTTACTATAATAATTATAGACTAGTGGACTCGACAGACGTCTTGTCATTATTGGAAATTATGTTGTCATGGTAACGTAATGTTCTGTGGCCGAATGGTAAACCAATAATTTACCCTACAATAGGGTATTTCAAGTCGAGATACCGACTGCAGCATTATATGTATTAATAAATTATAGCCTATATGTTACCGCTGTCTAATACCTATAGAAAAAAATGGTACATCAAAATCCGTCCAGTAGTTGTTGCGTGAAAGCTGCACAAGACAGTCAGAATTACGTCTTCTACAGTTTTATTATATTATGTAGGTATAGATTTTTGCGTAAACTTAACGCAAAAGTTACAATAAATGCAAAACAATTATTACTGTGTTAATCGGAACAACAAAATAACTATAAACCTTTGAATACTTTTGATAACTTATAACATCATCATAACCTACTTGTTAAATAATTACATAAGCTGAGATAAAATCCTTTTAATTGTTTTATTATAAATAGTATATGTGTTTTATTATCTAATCACTATCACAATAGACAAACTGTGGCATAAAACTCGATAAATGGGCCCTCGATGGGATTGAATTATATATTTATATCATTCGAATTGGATATTAGAATGATGGAATAAATAAGTTTTACGGCAGGAGCATTGGCCTCGTTTGGAGGATGGCCACATTGTTTATTAGTATTTTTTTTTACTCTCTAAGGAACGACGTGATCTCCTAGCATCGCGGGTGTTACCTCCTTTGTTAAATCAATTCGGCTGCAATACCGTGATGTCTCTACCTCTTACCAAATGCTAAATAAGATACTGATAACTATGGTATTGATAACCCTTACTAAGAGCAGGGGGAGTTTGAGTGGGGAAGCAATGCTCCCGTTGTTAGTAGATCACGTTGTTCCTGCACCTCTCTGGTCGTCTCGGAGTACCGTGACCTCAGAACAAGGGAATGGAGAGGTGATCGCTGTAGCCAGAATTCACCTGGGAGATCATTATTATAATAAGTTATCGGGTTAAAGAACCCTCCTATAGCAGAGGTCATCATTATTGTCGCCGCGTAAAACAAGAACTCTCCTTCTATCGTAGTCGGTATACAAAATCCATATCACGTTTGTGTGTATCAACGATATTTCCATAGACATTTTCATTTCGTTTAAGCAAACAGTGTTTGGGCTGTATCTCAAAATCTCTTTGCGATATGAAGCGTTTTTTGTTTTTGCACCGTTCGGTATCGTTTTAATTATGACTGGATATTTAGTATCGCGGATTCATTTTCAATTTTAAAGGGGCATTTGGTGATTTATTTTCAAATTGCGAAGTTCAAAAATCTGAATAATGAAATCGCAGTTCATTAAATGTGAGAGAAGAGCGAAGATTAAACCGTATATACAAAAATTTACATGTTTTCTACTACAGCCTTTGTTTGGCGGATTTTAACGCGTAGCTCAAGTGAGACTGGGTTTTTTTTAATAAGGGGACAAACAAACAGACGGATTTGATGAATATCAACGTCCATGGACGTCCGCATGTTTGGAAAATACTTTGCACACTTTTACTTCTCATCTATGTAAGAGGTAAGAGGTAAGAGGCAGTGCCACACTGCATGCTTGCATGCTTGCGTGCAGTCGAATTGGGCCGGCACGACCGTGGAGGTACCTCTCGCTTACACGAGACTGGCGTAAAGTGACAGCTGTGCTGTCGCGTTTCGTGCGGTGTGTAAGTAGCCGGTGGCCCATGGAGGTGGGAGGAGAAAGGATGGCAGCGCATCTGTATAGCCTCTATGCGGATGTTTGTGGGCGTCGGTAGTCACGAAAATGGCTCCGGGTGCTCGTTTGGCCTCCTATATCATAAAAAAAAATCTCTAATGAATCACTGGTACTGTACTGGTAATATATATCTTGTCAGGTTTTTGTGTTTTATCTTAACGTTAAGTTATTTTCGTAACAGCACGTACAGCGTCCAGCTGTTATACAGCAGACGGGAATCAAACTTACAATGTTAGGTAACCTAGAATCAATTTGCTTCAATATTTGTGTCCCTATACTTACTCTTTTGAAACAGGGTTTTCATCAACAAAGTTCTATCCACATTCAATGCAGTAGTATAATGAAATCCGGTGTCTTATGAATGTTAGTGACTGAGCGTTACATGTCATGGCTTTAAGTTATATAAATGTTCAACAATCTGGCCTCTTTCTGCGAGAAAGTCATGTTCCAAAGGCCACGCCACGAGGAGAGACAGAGAAGGTGGATAACGGCCCGTTCCATAGATGGCGGATGGAAGTGCAACGTAGACGCTAGGCTCAACTTATGCCTCCTCCCTAATGAGGACCAAGGGTCAGAATGGGAACCTAACTCCACTTCACTCTTAAATCCACATATGCATGCTTGCATGCAGTCGAATTGGGCCGGCACGACCGGGGAGGTACCTACCTCTCGCTTACACGAGACTGGCGTAAAGTGACAGCTGTGTGCTGTCGCGTTTCGTGCTGTGTGTAAGTAGCCGGTGGCCCATGGAGGTGGGAAGAAAAAGGAGGGCAGCGCATCTGTATAGCCTCTATGCGGATGTTTTTGGGCATCGGTAGTCATGAAAATGGCTCCGGCTGCTCGTTTGCCCTCCTATACCGTAAAAAAAAAAAAAACATTGCCCTGACGGCAGAAGGTGCTGATCACCGAGGCGTCCCCTTGCTGATAGGTCCGGGGTACTTTAGTATTGGCGGCTTAAAGTACCCGCAAGGTTTTAGTGGATAATCAGTTCATCCGCGAGATTCACGCCCCCCAGCGGATCGCACCCAAAACCGATGGCTGTGTGTCATTGCATTTCCACACTTAAGAATATAATAATAAGTTCAACAATATATAGATGAAAAGGCTGACAACGATACATTTATACAGATTTTTATTATATAGGTATGTAAGATTATTATTATTATTAGTAAGATTATTATTGTAAAAACATTTTTTTGGGATTTAAATTTAAAATATTATGTACTTAGCTATCGCATTAGGCATAACCTGTAATGATAGTTTTTAAGTTGTGTAAAATAAATAAATAAATAAATAATGATACGGCGTCAGATGGGATTCAAACCCGTAGCGATTACAAGTGCAGGCAGACGGGGTCGTTAAACTAATGTAATTACTTTTGGGCGGAGGCTCGCGCTGCCCCGTCACAATTATCTCCCTCTTTTAATGGGGTCGGCTTAATGAGGAGGCAAGATTTCAGGTATCCTTTACCTTGCGCTCATTATATTCAGTTTCAAAAGATCATGTTTTGTCGGGTCTAAACTTTTACCCCCTTATTAATAAACATAGAATAACTTTATTCAAGCATTAACCTAGTAATAAATTATTTCCATACATTTTATGTGTTTTTTAATCATTGAGTTATATGTATACGTAGTAATAATAACTCAATGTTTTTAATATGGAATTTGACAGATGACAGCTTATCACTAGGTTAACGCCATTGAGTTATATGTACTACGTACGTAGTAATAATAACTCAATGGTTAACGCTTGAATAAAGTTATTCTATGTTTATTAATAAGGGGGACGATGTTGAAGCGAAGAGAAGCTCGACCAGCATACATATATAGGTATAGATTCGGATCTTCATCGGATTTCTATGAGTATATGAGTGTCTGTTCAGCGACGAGACCAAGTTTGGGGTTGCAACGGGGACGGACCGTCTACTCGCCGCAGATCACAGAGATCCATCAAGATGTGAATGAATGAATGAATGAATTATTCTTTATTGTGTACACAAATATATAAACAGACAATCTTGTAAGGTATGCTTAGTTCAGATTATGTACACAAAATGTTACGCCAATGTTTGTAAAGTTATTATTAGACATATTTAACCACCTATTATTAAATGGCCGGAGAGACTGCGGGGTCCATCAACTTTCTATGATATAAGTGTTATATTGCTCTAGAGCAAATAATCCTATGAAAATAATATTGCCCCATACATTTATTTATTTATTTATTTTATCTACACTAATGTTGTAACATTCTACTTATGTTTTCAATACTTGACTTATAATAACTAATGTTATAGCTCAGACAACAAAAAACTCAATTTAAGCAATTTGACATGATGTTATAATATCCAAATCGATATCGTAAAATCTCATTATAACACTGTGAGAGCGAGAGAGAGAGAGTGAGTGGTGAGAGAGCCTTATGTCAAAATCGTTGACAGCGCGCGCTCGCTCCTGATTGGCCCTGCAGCTGCGCTCTCATTGGTTAGATTTTAATGGCGGCCAGTTCGACAATACACGTACGCTTGAATTTAATGTTTTATTAATTGATTAATTGCATTAGTGAAGATAAAGTAGTGTATGCAACTGCATATAACACGGGTATTAAAACACTCGTTAAATAAACTCACACTCGTGTTTTAATACCCTTCATTATACGACAGTTGCATAAACTACTATTACACAACTTAAAACTATCATTACAGGTTATGTCTAATGCGATAGCTTAGTACATATTATTTTAAATTTAAATACCAAAAATATTTTTACAATAATAATCTTACGTATATAATAAAAATTTGTATAAATGTCTGTTACATACTATTTTTCAAAGTAATTAATTAATTATCTTATAGTTATCCTTTAGAGACCATAGATGCCATTGTGAACTCAGTGAATGATAAATGAAGTGATTAGACTATAAAATACTGCCAATTAAATGGGAAAATTCTCGCATGTAAGTCACGTTTATTCAAACATAAAACTCGTGGACAGAGTCAAATGTTAACATTCGTTTATTGAATCCATCATTTTGGAGCGCTGCCAATGGCATACGATATTTATTATCACAATTTTATAGGTAACACCGCCGTGCAAAAATAAAAAGGACATAAATCATTTCTAGTACCTATGTGCAGATAGTAACGTCGTCGGGTGAACCGTATAGATAAATAGGAGATGTGGTTATGGGCTGTCGAAGCATATGTTCTACGTAGAAACACTATTTTTGGACTCGAACACCAGCTTTTATGGATATACAGTTGGCGTCATTGACAATAACTTCTGTTCTATTACATTAACTCTCGTTATAAGTCTAATATTTAACGTTTTTCAGTATTTTATTGTACTGTCATGACATCTGTAAGTATTTGTCCAACAGTGTTCTTTGTACGGTGCATAGAGTATACAACATTTAAGCAGGAATTAAATTAATGTTATTTTTTTACGGAATAATAATCACAGAAATTTTAGAAGAATATGATGTTAAAAATATTATACTCCTGAGAGCTTACTGGTGTCTTATAAATACCCCTGTGTATAGGATATATTTTGGCTAAATTTCTGGCTACCGCAGCCGTCTTTTAAGAGCTTCCCTGCGCTTATCGTATTGTAAGCACACCATAGTGGTCATTCCTTCGTTGTTCTTTTACGACCGAACGGAAAGCTGACACGATCGGAATTTAGGTACATACTCGTTGGCTTTATTTTTATTTAGCATAAGGGGGCATACGAGTAATCGGAGCCTTTTGATTACTACCGACGTCCATGGCCATTCACATGAATGTTACGCAGATGCGTTACCTATCTATCATCACTATCATCCCGTAGTGTCATGCACTATGCATGACCACCTCCTCCTATGCAGCATGGCACTACCTCTTCCTAAAACTACATACTCTTTAAGAGTCGGTCGGTTCCCCTTTCGACTCCAAAACTAGCCTCGTCGCCCGACAGCACTCGTAGCAACCGAGGAAGCTACATTGGACTAAACACAGTAAAAGCTACACTCCGAAAAAAAGCTCATCGAGGCACATGTGTGTAATACCTGGATGTAACCTACTAAATATTAATAACGTATCAAATTATGTCTTCTTTTCAATAAAATTGTAATTTAAAATAGATTGCTTTTTCAAATACTTTAAGCTAAGTACTTTAAACTAACTAGTTTGTTTGAGTCATAAGCTTTAGCCTAGTCATTGGGATGAGACCTAAGTCTAGAGCAACATGTACATCACGACATCGATCGGCCTTTTAAATTTTTCTCACATATTTCGAATGGAACTTATCTCAAAATTCCTCAGTCAGCAAATCCTTCGATAGATAGAATATTGAAATATTTTATAACAGAATCAAAAAAAAATCTGTAGAGAGCAGCTACATACATAACATACATTAATTACTACTGGCGTATGAATATGCAATTATTTATAACGTATCAGTTATGAGCTAAAGCTAAGTAATTAATAATTATTAATTTCGGAATCGGCCAAATGTTACATGCATGTATTGTATTTGTGTAGTCTGTGTCAATGACAGTTGTGACAGTTGATGCCTGACTCGTACATTTATTTATACTAGATATTGACCGGAGAGCGTTTCGATCCCAATTATAAACAAAATCTATTCGACATCTAGTAGGTACAGTTTCACTGTGTATGCAACTTTTTATTAAATAGTAGCTGTAAAATAAAATTGAAGAAAAGACCCTATTTTTTTTTGATACCACGATATGGTGGCAAAAAAAGCATACGGCCCACCTGATGGTACGTGGTTACCGTAGCCTATGGACGCTTGCAACACCAGGGGCATCACATGCGCATTGCCGACCCTTTAAGAACCTATTGACTTCCCTCTTGAAGAACCCCATATTGTAGCCCTCAGGGAAAACCTCGGCAGGGATTTCATTCCACAATCGGAGGGTCCGTGGGAGGAAATTCTCTCCCTACTATCTACTGCTACTACTCCTACTACTACTAGGGGCTACCCGGGCTACTATCATACGTAAATGTATTGCCCTGCGTCAACAATGGGAATGCGAATGTCCATGGGCGTCAATAGTCATCAAAAGGCTCCGATTGCTCGTTTGCCCCCTTATGCTATAGAGAAAATATATTAAAAACAAAAATTTACCTAGAATTCGTGAACTAGAGAACCAAACCTTCTGGCCGTCATCATGACATGACATACCAATGAAGAGGAAAGATTTGATTGTGTGTGTGTGTGTTTGTATGTAACGAATAGGCTCCGAAAGTACTGGACCGATTTCAAAAATTCTTTCACCATTTGAATGCTACATTATCACAGATTAACATAGGCTATTTTTTACCACGGCAAAATGCTTCATTCCCATGGGAAAGCGGGTAAACTTCTAAACGGCTGAACCGATTGGGTTAAAGTTTTATATGGGTATTTCGATGGTTTCCTGGATGCTTAAAAAAACAATTGAATCCGGTAAGTGGCGTTGCTGTCGGTATGTCAACTACTAAACGTCTTGACCGATTTGGTTGAAATTTTGTATGTGTACTGCCATTGTTTCACAGACACGAATGATTTATCTATATAAGTACATAATAATGAATGTGTGCCTGTCCCTTCTGACGTATCTGTTGGTGGAGTAGCAACGCACACACGGTACTGCTAGACTTAAGTCTTTGTATAAAATAGAGGAGAAAACGAGCAGTTGGCGTCTTTTAACAACCATCGACGGCTACAGCCATTCTCATAGAGTTTACACAGATATGTTGGCCTCCTTCCACTCAGCTCGCAAATCACTCGAAAGTAGCTATTACTTTATGTTCCAGAGGTACCTCTCCAGTCCTGCACGCTTTGCAACCACCTCTAACCTCTTACTCATGTATTATAGTAAATATTTCTCGTATTTATTACCCAAGTACCAATATAAAGGGAATGCGGGCGAGTCAACAAAGAGCTACGTACACAAAGTAAGCTCGTAATTAACACGTGTAATTGGTACTGCAGCAGCGAATCAAATCTTGTATCATCACTATTGTCAGCCACGCAGAAATATGGCGGCCATTTTTTTTAAATATACTAGGTATAATGGTCGTAGCACTCTTATCAAATCGGAAAGGGATCGTAACCGTATCACCTCGAGCCGATCAGTATTCTTTGTATAAAACTTCAAACTGCAACGCACACTAATGGGAAACTTAACGTAATCGTTTCGTCTTCGTTTTTCTACGCGAGGCGTTTACGATCCCTTTCCGAGTTGATAAGTGTGAGGCGACCGTGAGGCGGCAAACGAGCAGTCGGAGACACGTAGTGACAGCTGTGCTGTCGCGTTTCGTGCCGTGCCTGAGATTTCCGTGACCCTTTATGCGGATGTCTATGGGAATCGGTAGCCATGAAAATGGCACCAACTGCTACTTTATCTCTTTATACTATAAAAAAGATTCAGCACTCCTGTAGATAATGAATGATTTGACTAACACAGTTAATAGCCTCTCGGTGCCTGAGGTGATTCAAAGTTCGGAAGCCTTTGGAAAATTCCAATTCACCTCAAAGGTTTCCTTTGAAAAGGCTTTGACGCTCTTTGTAATATGCAGCTGGCTCCATAGACTGGATGCAAGGAAATTGCGTTTAATAAGGCCTAGTCAATTTCAGGTGCAAAAATAGAAGTGTTGACAGAACGAAAACAAAAAATAATATGCAGGTATTTTTTATTGTATGGAAAAGCGAGCCACCCTCTTGATGAGAATGAAGTCAAATAGACATCCGCATGCGGTGCATATGCGCTGCCTATCCTCTTCCACTCCTATAGGCCCCGGAAACTCAAAAACCGCACAAAACACGACATTTTTTATAGCAACCGGCTCTTTTCGGCTATAATACAGCATGACAATGCCTAAAAAGAGGTAGTGCCACACTGCATGCTTGCATGCAGCCGAATTGTGCTGGCACGACCGGGGTGCCTTACGCTTACACAAGACAGGCGTGATGTGACAGCCGCGCTGTCGCGTTTCTTGCGATGTGCAAGTAGCCGGTGGCCCGTGGAGGTGCGGGGAGAAATAAGGGCCGCGCATCTGTACAGCCACTAAATGGATGTCTATGGGCGTCGGTGCTCGTGAAAATGGCTCCGACTGCTCGTTTTGCCGCCTAAAAAAATGACATTGTCGCTTATATCTGGTCTGGTTAGCCAGCAAAGACAACTCTTTTAAAAACAGAGTAAAATGCTCAAAAACTTTCGCGCGATCAACAGCTAGTGTTCTTAATATAGAAATAACGTTGCAATCCACGCACTGAAAGATACCAGACGTTTTTCATAAGTTAGTATTACTACGTATACATTTTTTTGCGTACAGCCCTAACTGGTTTTGTAAGTTTATTGTGTAATTATTACACAAAGTTACATAAACACTTGGACGTGGGTCTAAATAACATGCTCACCAAATTTATTTTTACTAGCTTCTCCCCGCGGCGTCGCTCGCGTTGAAGCCCTTCAATAAATATCAACGAACATAACAATCAAATAGAAACGCAATAGAATTCTATTTGCCACAATGTTTTTTTTGACAATACATTTTTTTTTTAAATAAGTATCCTATGTAATGTCTAATATCTGTCTAGTATCTCTAGAAATATGTGTACCTACGAAATTTCATGATGATCGGTTGAGTAGTTTTGGCGTAACAAACAAACTTACATTTATATTAATAATATTAAGGAATAGTGTAAGAGGCAAAGGGCTTTGATGCCTATAGATATCATAGTTATATTGCTAATAAGTTGTTTCCTTAGTATTCCCCAGTAAGCCACCGGAAACTTACAAAATGCGACAGAAATCAAAATCAAAATCAAAATATTTTTATTCAAAATAGAATTTAAAAAATTGCTTTTTGAACGTCAAAAAATTTCATCTACCACCGGTTCAACCCTAGCCCTGTCCTGAGAAGAACCGGCGAAACAAACTCAGCGGGCCTCATATATTTCTCCATTATACATTCTTAATTAATAATTATATTATACAATAAAAATTATAATTTACTTACATTTATTTTTGTATAGAAGTAGCCTGGGAGGAGGATACTATTCCCAAGGTGTCCCAAATCTATTACTTTGTAATATCCCTTACCACACAAGCGTTCCTTAACTACTTTTTTAAATTTGTTTATTGAGAGCTTTTGAACGCTTTCTGGGATGAAGAGGCGTATACATTGACCCCTAAAGGAATTCTTTACTTTGCTCAGTCTATGAAATGGTACATCTAGTTTGTGCCTGTTCCTAGTATTTCTATCTACTATTTGTCACTTATACTTTGTCATTTATATGGGAGGCTGTGGGAGCGAGAGGTACCTCTCAGTTTTGCTCGTAATGCGGCATGTCACTACCTGTTATAAGAAAGCGAAGTCCAATTGACCCAACGGGGGAATCGTGTAAAAATATACTGCTGCGTCCAGTAATGAGAAAATTTTTCATACAAAATTTA
The DNA here is from genome assembly GCA_001625245.1 of Calycopis cecrops. Classification (NCBI taxonomy): domain Eukaryota; kingdom Metazoa; phylum Arthropoda; class Insecta; order Lepidoptera; family Lycaenidae; genus Calycopis; species Calycopis cecrops. The sequence continues at coordinate 329,263 of LUGF01020225.1, forward strand.
CTTCCTTAGTTTACCCCTTTGGGGTCGAATTTTGTCCACGTCACCTACACAGAGTATTGTTTATCGATATCAAGAACTTATATACTTATTCTCATATCTCTTTGTCTAAAAATGAGTAATTTTCATATAAACTTCATAAACATATTTCACCCCCATAAGGGTTTAATTTCTAAAAATCCTTTCTTAGTGCTCACGTACATGGTAAAAGGAGCACCTGTACAAAACTGAGTTTCTAGGTACAATAGTTTTACCGTGAGCTAATAATAATTAATATATAAGTCAGTCAGTTGCGCCTGTCATATAGATTTGGTATTTTGGTAGTATTCCACGCTATAGTATAGTAAACAAATAATATTTCATCTAACATATACCTAATCAAGAGCATAATAAAATACAATACGAAATCAATATCTAATATATTATATGTATTCGCATATCGCAAATATAACAAAGATGTAATGAAAAAACCACAGCATAGTGGGGCTTTCATTCGGACATATCAATGGATTCAATTATAAGTATCAAAGCCTCCTCCTCCTCGCTTCCTTGCCTCCTTTCCTTGCCTCCTTACCTCCTCTCCATGATATTAAATTTAGAATTCCATTACCGTTGTTGTGTGTAACATATATGTTATGATTTGTTATTTATTATTTAATTTTCATCTCATACGAAATGTAAATTACGTTGCGATTGTAAATACAATTTTGATCATGGCTCAAGATTTATATCTGGATTTAGTAACGACTTTCTTTGAAGAATAGAGGGGCAAACGAGCCGCAGGAGTGTGCTCTCTCTTTCGTGGACAGTTTATACCTAGACTATAACATTTTATCTAATGCAGTAATGTTAACATTCATGTCATTCTGCCCAATCCCAGAATTTATGGCCACTTTACCTGTTTGAAACTATAAACTGTCAAAAAGACGGATTATTACCCGTTTTAATACAATTATGGCTAGCTATATTGAAAGCGAATAGTGCAGAACACTTTCAGGCGGGCTTTAACTCTACCTTATTCACTTTGCCTAATCGTTGACGCCGCATTACAAAACGGCTAGACATAATGTAATATGGTGATTTATACAATCTGACTTCAACACAATATATACACTATGTGTATTGTTAAAATAAATTCTTGAATGTTCTTATCGCAATTCGCTTAATTAGATGAACACGTGTTACTTGCAATTTCATTCTCCGCATAGTACGACGAGACATCATTCTAATCGCAGTAGTTGTACAGTGTGGAGCTCTCTCGGACAACGATACGCTGGCCAGATAATAAAACTGAGCTATTGTGAAGTTGGAATACTTTTATTTGAAAACCTATCATGGACCAGCATCATCGTGAAGTTGTTGACGTCAGCAGTGCTGACGTCTCCCTTTTAAAAAACATTGCTCAGGAGGTTATATAC
>LUGF01020225.1:334739-365727 GCA_001625245.1 Calycopis cecrops
GAATATGACGACATTAATAATTCTTAACCTAATTTTTTTTACATTAATGACATGGTCAAGACTTGTAGAATTGTTTAGTTATTTTTTTAGATTAGAGGTTCTTCAATTCAATTCAACGACGACCAGGCTGCTTATTATTATTATTATTATTATCATGTATGTTTATCTATGTATTATATGTATTTCTATAATAAAAATCTTAAATACATAATATTTCTTAAATTTATAAAAACAAATAAAATATATTTCCGTTGTCTAGTACCCGTAACACAAGTCATTACGGTACTTAGCATGGAGCTAGACTAACGTGGTGTGTAAAGTCCACAAATATTATTATTAATATAAATTTAAAGATGTAATCCATATTTTTTCCGATTCAAACGAATGTGATCAGGAGGCGCTGTTTAAGATTATTTATCTACATACATTTAGTATGTATAAATGAATAGGCCAATATTTTGAATGGTATTTCAATTCGAGAAGAAGTAGGCCCAAAAGATAATGCACAACGAAAATTAATGTATGAACATTTGCGGTCGCTTATCAAAGATTTTACAGCTTTACACCTGTGGTATAAAAATACAAGTGATATTTTTAGACGCCTAGAGTAAGGCCGGCGAGGAGTGCCTCTTCGTAGCACCGGCGTGAAGTGTTATCACTCAGCGAAAGTTCACTTGGGTGCAATACTATGTTTTACGATGTCAGATAATAAACGATGTTTTAGCCTTAAGTTTACTCGAATACACATTACAATAAAACTGTACTACGACTGAGTCCATCAGTGATCATAGGGACTGTAAAACAAGACTTCTTGTAAAATCTATATATATACTAGCTGCGCCCGCGGTTTCACCCGCGTAACTTTCGTACCCGTGGGATTATCGGGATGAAAAATAGATGTTTGCCGATTCTCAGACCTACTCAATATGCTCACAAAATTTCATGAGAATCGGTCAAGCCGTTTCGGAGGAGTATGGCAACGAAAACTGTGACACGAGAATTTTATATCTATATATATATAAAACTCAAACGTGACATAGCCATCTATCAACGCACAGCCCAAACCACTGGACGGATCAAGCTGAAATTTGGCATCCAGGTAGATGTTACGACGTAGGCACCCGCTAAGAAAGGATTTTTAGAAATTCAACCCCTAAGGGGGTGAAATAGGGTGTTGAACTTTATATGGATTTCGCGGTTAAAACCGCGGGGCACAGCTAGTAATTAAATAAACCGCGATAAAAAAAATAAAGTTATTTTATTGTGATGAGCAATATTCGCGTAAACTTGAGACATTATTGTAATGTTTATTTTTACCGAGTGGGTCACTAGTTTTTGTTTCAACGTTTACGGAATTTCTCAGTAACAATCAAACTTTTCTTTAGTGTCAGCCTGTGTACAGTTGCCAGCCAAGTACGTCGTAATACAAGTCTTAAGACCTTCTCCAAGATAATAAAGACAGGCACTTACAACGTATTCCACAGAAGTCTAAACAACGAAATAATAAAGCAATTTCAGCTCGAGGTATATAACCATTTTGGCGAAGGACGTCTTACAACTATGCGGATAATTATTGGAGTTGGTAGAAACCATAAGATTCAAACTATCCGATTGTCTCCTTAATTTGTTATTAACGGTCGTCAGTGAAATTTACGCGTTTGTTTAACATTTTTGTTGGGAATTTAATTCAATTCAATTGTTTTATTTGCTTAAATATGCGTACTTATTTAAATATTTAAAGACAAACCTGCAGGTTTTGATTTGATTTTATTGTAAATTGCAAGTCCCACATCTACATTTGGTGGCAAAGCAATGAACCTCTTTTTACATAAAACAATTATTAATGAACAGTAATCACACACATTGACATCTTAACGATAATAATTTTCTTTAGTTATATTCTTATTCCAGTACTATTTATTAAAGAACAAAGTATATTTTGATAAATTGAAGAGCTGTCATTTGCCAACCTTACAAAATCCTGAGGCACTCACAAAACATTCAAAATTACAGTATAACTATTATATCTATCATATTTGTACCTAATTTTCATCGAAATAATAGCGGTGTATTTATTTTCGTCGAGTGGCATATTAAAAAAGCCGTCACTCACAGCTCAGGATTGCATAAGGTTGACAACCTTATGAAATCCTGAGCTCCTCACAATAAACTCATAATTAGGATATATATCTACCCTATTTGTAATTTTCCTCGAAATAATAGCGGTATCTATTTTCGCGGAGCGGCGCAGTACTCGAGGGAGCGTCGCCGGGCCCGACGTTTACCTTTAATCCACTCAGCGCCATGAGCTCTTAACTGAGGGGCTCCAATCACAAGTTGCACTTCATCTCAACCAGCGCAGTGGAAACATTCTGATACGTCTTTAAATTTAATGGAAAATAAAATGAAAATATTTTTTTTTATAGTAGGTACATGGGGCAAACGAGCAGTCGGGTCACCGAGATAATGGTGTTTTCCGACGCCCACAGACATTTGCAACACCAGGGGTTTTGCAGTTGCGTTGCCGACCTTTAAGATGAGAGTAGGCTCTTTTCTTGAAGAACCCTAAGTCGTATTGGTCCGGAAATACCGAGGGCGGCAGCTGATTCCACAAAGACCAGCTTCCGGGCGGAAGCTAGTATTAAATATTCTTTGTTGTGCACATTATAAATATGATGAATGACAATTTATATGTGAAATCACTACATAGTATAAAACAAAGTTGCTTTCCGCCGTCTGTGTGTCTGTATGCTTAGATCTTTAAAATTACGCAATAGATTTTGAACGGGTTTTCTTAATAGACAGAGTGATTCAAGAGGAAGGTTTATAATTATATATAACAACTCAATTTTTGATGTTCGAAGCCCACGCGAGCGAAGTTGCGGGTGGAAGCTACATAATATAATTGAAATTAATAAAAAGTGGAAATAGTATGAAAAAGTATATTATGTAATCAAAGCTCAAGACGTATAAGTATAATAAAAATGATGAAAGACGATAAAAAGTGACAATACATTGAAACTATAAATATACAAATAATTCGGTATATTGTTGCAGGTTTTATTACCACCGCATGCCACTTATTAGTGGCAGTAAACAAATTCCCCCCGAAAACCTAAAACACGATAAAACCGTCCAACTAGATGCACTGGTAAATTCAGACTAGCAAACTCCATGCTGTCAACAATGGAACGTGAAGTTTGAACGAAAAGCTTCCTATCCTTGTGCAGTTTCGCAACGTAAGCCTCTACATACGCAAAACATATTTGACCAACATGAGTTAATTAAAACAAACCTTATGAAACCAAAGATAGAACTCACTTTTCATTGCACAAGCCACTGATGTGTGCAAACAAGAAGCAATAAGAGAATTTATGACATTCTATTGACGGTCCATTTTGGCTGCCAACCGAAGTTGAACGCACGCTAATTGCTCGCTGTAAAATTTTTGTTTGTGTCCGAATTCGTCCGGCATCAAATGAGGGCCGAATTTTCATTGCGTCGCCACAAAGGTTTTATATCTCTGGAATTACAATTTTATATTTCATTGTTTGAACTTTAGTGAATGTTTTAAGTGCGTCGTACAAATATAACTGAGTTATGTAAGGAACGTTACCTAGCGTAAGCTGATTTTTAACTCAATGGTCCGATAGCTGCACATGTGATCTCGCTTTTAAATTTGTATTTACGGAACTGATTCATAAAAAGTTATGACACGTCTAAAGGCTCTCTGTAGTACTCTACAGTAAAATTGTCAAATTTTCTTATTCATAACAGCATTTTAGCGCTAATATATTATGTAAAATCTCGAGTACTGTGCCGCTCTGCGAAAATAGATACCGCTATTATTTCGAGGAAAATTACAAATAGGGTAGATACCTATCCTAAATATGAGTATGTTGTGAGAAGCTCAGGATTTCATAAGGTTACCTTATGAAATCCTGAGCTGTGAGTGACAGCTTTAATATGCCACTCGACGAAAATAGATACAGCGCCATTATTTCGAAGAAAATTAGGTACAAATATGATAGATATAATAGTTATAATTTAATTATGAATATTTTGTGTGTACCTCAGGATTTTATGAGATTGACGAATGATAGCTTTCATTTTATCAAAATATACTTAGTATTAGATATGAGCATATAATAAATAGTACCTACTGTGTATGTTGCAATGTAGCAAAATTGGACTGGAATGACCGGCGACGCATTTCTGGCTCACACGAATTGGAACAAAGTAACAGCTACGCTAACAAGTTTCACGTGATTTGTAAAATTTTCAGTGGCCTTTTGGACATGATAGAGTGACAAAAAAATTATCCCTGCGCCCCGCGGTTTCACACGCGTTTAATTTCTAAGAAATCCATATAAACTTCAACAACCAATTTCACCCCTTAGGGGTAGAATTTCTAAAAATCCTTTCTTAGCGGATGCCTATGTTATAAAATCTACCTGCAAGCCAAATTTCAGCCCGGACCGTCCATTGGTTTGGGCTGTGCGTTGATAGATGACTATGTCACCTATGTATGAGTTTTATTTAAATATAGATAATAAAATAAAACCTACTACTATACACACGGTACTATACCAGATTTTATTTTAGATTCCAAGTATAGTCCGTTATTATTGTATTTAATAAGTAAATAGATCCCCATCTATCGGGCTGAACGTTCATTGATAATCTCCCAAACCCAGTAATAAACTAATAAGGGCTCCTGACGCCGACTTCCATGTGAAATATTAAGAAGCCCGATCGAATGACAAACATCCGGCCGTGCAACATGAGCCCGCAACTTTTTTAATATGTAACACAGAACACGAACTTATAATGAGGTTTTGTTTACGACTAGGCTGGGGCTCTCGCCATCATCATCATTTATTAGGCAGTCTTTAGCAAAAAAAGGTTATTATGGAACTCCTTATGAAACATGAAGAGGATATAAGAATAAAGCATGCGCTCTGCACAAATGTTAGGCGTTAAATCGAAACACCAATTGAAAGCCGAGAGTCGTACTTACGTCACTTACGACTCTTGAGCATTGATAAATGTCAATAAAAAAAACCGGCCAAGTGCGAGTCCGAGTCGCACACCGAGGGTTCCGTGATCCAAACGTAATGCATGGTTTTCAATTATTGTAACTTTACGCCTGTCGTTTAAGTTGACAAACGTATATAAGCGATTGTTCACACACATTTAGTAGGCAACGAATTACAGTTATAAGTTGATAATGATATCTCCAATGATCTATATATAATTTACTAGTTTTCAGATTTATTTTCAGCTTATTCCCTTCACGCGTTTTAGAGAAAAAGGTCTTGACAGACGTACAGACAGACGGACAACAAGCGATCCTATAAGGGTTCCGTTTTTTCTCTTTGAGATACGGAACCCTAAAAATGATTCTGATCTGCAGAATTTGATTAAACTTCAGCCGTTTGTTGAGGCTGAGACAATTTAATTTTATACCAAACAGAGAATATTACTTCGTGTTAGCTGCTAGTGTTCCTAAGATTGTAGTGTAGTGCCTCACCTAGGGTTGCCAACATTTCTTCGGCGGAATATAGTATTTTTCAAATTTTTCATTAAACAATTTAGTACTATACTGCAATCAAATATATACTAGGTTTAAAATGCGTAGGCGGGCTAGGTTCAACTAAAAAAAAGCTCATTTAGGCATAAGCATCAATAAATACTATTTTTCGCTATTTGCAATATAAATTGCTCGCTTGAAAATATAGTATTCTACGAAAATAAATAGCGTGTGGGTAACATAATTGATCATAGCCGCGGTGCGACGCGCGGCGGCCGCACGCAGTGGATATGAAACACAATCAGCTGTTGAGGTCAACACGCTCTTCGGGTGCTAATGCGCGTAGGTATATTTAAGGACCGTTTCAAATCGACGTTTATGTAACAAAATATTACAAATGAGATGATAAAATTAAAACACATCCTTGAAATGATGTTTATTTCCTTATTTTTAAATATGACCGGTGACCAAAAACTAGCCCTGTATGTTATAGTACCGTTGGTAACCCTAGCCACACTTGCAATTCAATAAAATTGTACCAGTACGATCGGGTCACGGGCGTTGCTCACTTTTGTTTATATCATCCACAAATGTGTTACAAAATGGGCCATCGAGAACTCAGAAAAAACCTGAAATACGACATAGCTGTCGCTTTGCGCGTTAAAATTCTCGCTCCTTAGCCTCCCAAGCTATTAACTCATGTAGGTCGAGAGTCCAGCTATCTGAGGCATTAAAGATATACGCGAAACGGATAATAAATATACCGAAGCACGTACACTCGCCAGCCAATCGGAAAATTATTGCTAAGCTTAACGCCGGCAATCCGACTCGACATAAAATATGCAGTGTTTCATACGTTTATGTCTATTTATGACATACTAGCGCTGTCCCGTGGATTTATTTCAGCGTAGGATAATAGTTTTCTACACACAAATTAGATGCAAAACACATTTGTTAGGGTTGTATACGATCGCAGTACTCTTATCAACTCGGAAAGGGATCGTAACCGTATCACCTCGAGCGGGTCAGAATTCTTTGTATGAAACTTCATACTGCAACGCACACTAATAGGAAACGTAACGTAATCGTATCAACTTCGCTTCGCGGGCAATCGAATTTCACACAATATTCTTTTTCTTTTCATTTCAATCGTTCAAAATTAGAGCACTGTGCCCGGTTGAGGCACCCGAGCTCCTGGATAGCGTACGTAAAGGTATTGGGAATACAGGGGTTACCAAAAGGTGGGTTTTTCTCAGTGCAGCAGCCGGTTAGCCTTCTACTTTAATTTGATTGAAAGAAATAAAATCACTAGAGGTTCTGTTTTTTTTGTAACAATGAAATGAAAGCTAAAAAATCTATTTAAAAAATATTATGTATTATTTTAAAAATTCGTCAGAGTATAACAAATTTTAAGCGAAAATCTCCAATATAAAATGGGTGAGACTGTTCAAGCGGCTGGCTTGTATATTATTCCTTGAAGTTGTTGTTTATTATATATTTTATTATCATAAGCATCGAGTACTTAGATTTTTTCATTAACTAGCGAACTTTATCAGTATGTTTTATTTACGTATTTTTCTCTGTTATAGACTAAGTTTATCTAAGTACTATATATATATATAGTAGTAGTATAGTGCAGTGCAAGGCCACAAAATGTAATATGCTTATAACAATACCTTTTAACTTTCAATATAAAATTGAAAAACGCGAGATTCCTTTTATAGACAACATAAATTTTACAATACATAAACAGGGCCATGAAACATATAAACATATAAGATAAGACATTTAATTTGGCCTTATACGCTCGAGTATAAACTTCCCCGAGCCTAAAGGCCAATAAAATAAGGCCGCAAAAGATATGCCGTAATTTTCTTATGGTTTACATATCCTGTTCCTTTTTAGAGCTAATAGCCGTGTAATATGAGGAGAGGAATCCGTTTTATGGGAAAGGCCAATACGAATACGGACTTTTTATATCTTGTCTTGTGGTTATTGTTTTGTGTAATGTATATTTGGCTGATGAGATTTGTAAGAAAAAGCTAAAGAATCAAAATGTATATATTGGCTTGTATATATGATTGTATTGTATATGATGATTATGTATCACAGTTCTCTATTTACGTAAAATGTTTCTATACTGTAGTATATGCGTTATTTAAGAATGTATATTGTACACATAATATATTAGGGTAATACTAATATGTATATGCCAGATTATATAATTTACCTACTTACCTACACCTTAAAATTGTATGAAGTAGGATAGATAGGCTATGATATTTCAAGCAGTTTTAACGGGCTGCCACTCTTTTCCACCGCTGCTACTCCTGTGCCCCCAGGATCAACAGCGGCAACCACAACGACCCTTTGATATGATTTCAGGGAGTCCGAGTGAAAAGCTAAAAATTATCTTGAGACCCGCAATGAATTTAATCAGAAGAAATAAAAGGAGTGGGAAGATAATCCAATTTCCCTCCCCAGTCAAAGCGAGAGACAGTACAAGATTGCAATGACTCAACCAAGCCAAGAAAAAAGAGTGCAGCCAGGTGAAGCCCAGCACCACGGAGACATTCAATTCTAATAAAATACCGGCCAAGTGTGAGTCGGACTCGCGCAAGAAGGGTTCCGTACGATTATCTACGAAAACGGGAGCTTATCTTTTATATGGGAGCGAAAAAACCACGTTTATTGTATGGGGGCCCCCTTAAATATTCATATTATTTATTTTTTTAGTATTTGTTGTTATAGCGGCAACAGAAATACACCATCTGTGAAAGTTTCAACTGTCTAACTATCATAGTTCATGAGATACAGCCTGGTGACAGACGGACGGACATCGGAGCCTTAGTAATAGGGTCCCGTTTTTACCCTTTGGGTACGGAAACCTAAAAAGGACTGAATAAGTAGTATTTAATTTGATGTTACGATCAAGTTAAAGTTGTATTTGGCCAGTAATAGCTATGACAAAATTTTATAAAGGCGCATAATTTCCAGCAGTTTGTGAGAGTTCGCAAAAGAATAAGCTTAAAAACCCAAATAGCGGCCAATGTACATTAGTTGCTATGTGCTATTATGATCCGGTGCAACATCAAATCGTTGCCTTACTATGCACAAAATACTGATGTATGACACATATACGCATAGATTTAGAATGTACAAGATGTCAAAACAGAGGTGAGACAAAAAAAAATTTGACAAATGTCAGAATTACTACAAAAACATATAATATGACTTTGTCATTAGTATGGAATCGGGTCGGTCGGTCCCTATAGCTTCTTACTCGCGTAAAATAATTGTCTCATATGTACTTCGTCTACTGTCTCTTTTCTTTTCCGATGATTGGAAGTTAATTTGAATGTCTCGCTCCCACGCTTTGTACATCTTTCACGTAGTGAGAACAATTCTAAATCTATGCATATACGTCGTCAATCGTGAATTTTCGAACTGGAATATCGTTTTGTATATATATAAAAATATTGTGCTTCTGTGAGTGTCGTCAGGTACACCACGATCTTGTCAGCTCAATTCCCAAAATTTATTTACAAAAAAATACACACACATTCATACACACACATATATACCTACACACAGTCAACACTTATCAAGCTCAAGAATACCTCATTGAACAGAATTCTTGAATTTACCTAAAATGACGATAAAAAGTCGAAAATATAAATCCCGTCGAAAGATGTAAATTGCAAGATTAGGCGGCTTTAGAGGCATTAGACAATCTCTCTTGAATATTATAAATATTCATATTATGCATAGAGACATACAGATGCGCTGCCCCCCTTTCTCCTCCCACCTCCATGGGCCACCGGCTACTTACACACCACACGAAACGCGACAGCACAGCTGTCACTTCACGCCGGTCTCGTGTAAGCGAGAGGTACCTCCCCGATCGTGCCGGCCCAATTCGGCTGCATGCAAGCATGCAGCGTGGCACTACCTCTTACTAATGTAGTGTGTGTATAGTACCACTATGTCATAGGCAGGATTCCATCCTGAATCTTCATTGGATATTTCACCATGGTTCTTTTATTAGTCAGAAACTACATACGAGTTTCACACAATCGATGTCTTTAGGCGTTGGTAATCACTTAACATCAGGTGGCCCAACTGATTATTTGCCTCCTATGCTATAAAAAAAACAAACCCAGAGGCTTATATTTTTTTTTCTATCGGCCTACTTGAGAGTCTGTTTTCTCTGATTGATTTGATTCATCGCCGAGAAGACGAAGAAGTCGAAAGTAATTGTAAAATGAACGAACCAGTTTTTTTGTATTATTAGTTATTATATACTTGTATTATTTGTATTGTATATGATTAGTATAAGGGGGCAAACCCATTATCATGACTACCGAGTACCGACGCCCATATATATCCGCACAGAGGCTACACTGTGTACTCCATCCTCCTTCCCCCTACGAACCTGTTAAATTCTTATGAATCAGGGTCGTTAATTACAAGCCTGAATTGGAGGTTGATGCGGGACCACTCAGCCTTTATCTCCCTTGTATATATTTATATTTGTAATTAAAAATCATTGTTGTCTTCCCCATGTATATTTTCATTTATAATTAAAAATATTTTTCTTAGAATATCGCATTGTAATTACAAAGTCCAGACTGTAAAGAAAGACTTGGGGGAAAAATAGTTTATTTTTAATTTCCGTCTTGAAATACACTCATTTGTTACTTTTACTACTACGTACCTGCACCACTTTAATGCGTACCTATATTTAAAATTAGTATTAGTATTAGTAAGAGGTAGTACCACGCTACAAGCTTGCATGTAGCCGAATTGGGCCGGTACGACCGGAGTACCTCTCGCTTATGCGAAACCGGCGTAAAGTGAAAGTTGTGCGGTGTGCACGAAGCCACGAAGGCTGTGTCCATGGAGGGTAAAGGAGGAGCAACGCATGTCTATGGCCGTTGGTAGTCGTCGTCGAATTGCTCGTTTGCTACTAAAAAAAATACTAAAGGATGACATGGTAAAAAACAAATGTTCTCTCATTTGTTTCAATATGTACCTGTATTTAAAGTCCCGCAAAACAACACAACGACACTATCCCATGAAATATTCTTACGCAATCGGGAAGCGCAAACACCATAAAGTATGTCAATTAACATCACACGGCACTTCCCATGTGGGTTTATGGGAGGAAGCCGGGTGATACGCCACAGAATTACTGCCGTAAAGGTGCGCTCGTAAGAGCTAACGACTCAGAAACGACTGTGTGTTCAAGTGGGTTCTCTGAGACACGTTTTGTTCAAACTGTTGTAATTGTTTGTGTCTCACCTTGAAGACACGTGTTTGGGCGTGTTCGATGAGAGCAGTTGGGTCACCCCAAGTGATCACCGACGCCCACAGACATCCCTAACACCAGAGGTCCAACAGACGCGTTGCCGACCTTTGAGAGAAGAATATACTCTATTCTTGAAGATCCCTAGCTCATATCTTTATATTAATCTTAACCCAGAAGCCAATAGCTGTGTTGTATGCATTTGTCACGAAGTTAAAAAACAGAATACTGGCGTAAAAGTAAAAGTTTTTATTGTAGGTATAAGGGGTCGAACGAGCAGTCGGAACCGTTTTCATGACTACCGACATAGACATCCGTGTAGAGGTTATGCAGATGCGTTACCCTCCTTCACATCTTCAATGGGTCACCGGAAACTCGGCACCGAACGAGCTGTCACTTTGCCGTGGTGGGAGGCTTGCGTGCCTCTGTTATCCCCAAGGCTATGTCGGACAGGAGTAGGTACTCATACCGGATAGTTCAGCTGGATGGTCCTCCACCCGACCCTCTGAATCAGCAGATGGCGGCGTGGGACGACTGGCGGGTCCGATTCGGACAAATCAGTTTATTTCGTATTCATAGTATCATGTTCATTGGCTACTTTGACACAATTTCGGATAGATTTAGAAGTATCTGCATAGCTTGACACTTTAACTTGCGGTTCTTGAAAAAACTTTGTTACGGGCCACCATAGCTATATTATCATTATATTTTGACTTGTAACATAATAAACATATGTTTTTATTAACAAATTTAAAAAGAAACACAAGTTCACGCATCTTCATAAATCAACATATCTAGGTTATAATATAGTTTACCTCTTCTAAGCCCTAATGCCTAAATATTCGCATGTACGTAAACTTTAGGTTAAGGACTAGGCTAGTCAAAGCCGAAGGGATGTAGAAACTTAGAAATGTATTAATCATTCGGCCGACAAACTAACAAGTTCGTGGCAAGCGTGTGACATAGTGGCGATAAATCAAACGTATGCCATTTATATAATGAGTAAATAACGTACAGATTTAGTAAGAGGTAGTGCCACACTGCATGCTTGCATGCAGTCGAATTGGGCCGGCACGACCGGGGAGGTACCTCTCGCTTACACGAGACCGGCGTAAAGTGACAGCTGTGCTGTCGCGTTTCGTGCGGTGTGTAAGTAGCCGGTGGCCCATGGAGGTGGGAGGAGAAAGGAGGGCAGCGCATCTGTGTAGCCTCTATGCGGATGTTTGTGGGCGTCGGTGGTCACGAAAATCGCTCCTACTGCTCGTTTGCCCTCCTATACCATAAAAAGAAAAAAAAAAAAAAAGGTGACTTATAATGTGAAGCAAGTTAAGAGGTAGTGCCACACTACATGCTTGCATCACCTTGCATGCAGCCAAATTGGGCCGGCACGACCGGGGAGGTACCTCTCGCTTACATAAGACTGGAGCTGTACTGTCGCGTTTCGTGGGGTGGTGTGGTGTGTAAGTAGCCAGTGCCCCACGTAGGCTGGAGGAGAAAGGAGGGCAGCGCATCTGTATAGCCTCTATGCGGATGTCTATGGGCGTCGGTAGTTATGAAAATAGCACCAACTGCTCGTTTGCCCCCTTATATCATAAAATTCTTTATGCTTATATTATATGTTAAAATAACTTAAAAGCGATATGCTTGTATTTAGTTGGAATCCCGCCTTGGTCATGGATGTTTATATATGTATTATATGTATTTCTATAATAAAAAATCTTAAATATATAAAATTTCTTAAATTTCTAAAACATTAAATATATTCCGTTGTCTAGTACCCGTAACACAAGTCCTTACGGTACTTAGCACGGGGCGAGGCTAACGTGGTGTAAAGTCCACAGATATTTATTTATTTATTTATAAATAGCCAATACTAAGCCCCTATGCACCTAATAACCATGACCAGTGGCCAGGAGACATCTAGAGCTGGACACAGGCGTCCCTCACAGAACGCCAAAGGTCATGATCACAAACTGCTTGCTACAGCTCCCAATGACCTTGACCTCTCTGCTTAAAAAAGCCTATGTATTGAGGTACCTGCCAGTGTGAACTGCAGGTACTTTTAAATCAGCTGTTCAGTTAGGAACACGAGTTTTGAACATTAGAACGGAATTGGATTCGTGTTAGCTTGTAGTTTATTGTAGTTGCATTTTATGCATTTTAGTGAGAACTGCTATTATTTATGTGTTTTATAGTATAAGCACAGATTAATAAACCTAACAGATACTTCACTCCCATACAAAAGTGTCAATACCTACCGCTATAATTACCTACAAAATCTCGCTCATGTTCGCAACGAAGAAAAATGCACCTAATATTTACGCTAGCATAGAGATGCAGATTGTATGGCTTACGTGCAAACACGTCATAAAACAAATGCGCAAGGGTTGTTAGAAACATGATTTTAGTAAAATTTAACAAATATTGTAAAATATTAATAATTTTTATTCGTGAATTAGTTTATTAGATGTATACACATTATTCAGTATGAAACTAAAGATGTTTTTAGATGGAATAATCCATAGCACAAATAAAAACGGATAAATAATAGATAATAAAAAAGTTTGAATTTTAATGGACTTCTTTTTGGCTCCGGCTGATCGTTTGTCCCCTATAGGTACTATAAAAAAAGCAACGGGTAGGTACTAGAAAAAATAAGTACCTAAGTACGTAGCAGGTACCTTCATAATATTTATATATACAATACATGTATGTTTTAGGTTTCCGTACCGAAAAAGTAAAAATGGGACCCTATTACTAAGCCTCCGCTGTATGTCTGTCACTAGACTGTATCTTATAAACCGTGACAGTTAGAACGCTGAAATTTTCACAGAATAAATAATAATTAAATAAAAATTAAGTAAATATCAAACATGGGCTCCCGTACAACAAAAGTAATGTTTAAGCATTCTTTACTCGATATTAATAAACAGGTAGAAACTTGAATAAGTATTTATACGGGATACTCCTGACACAGGTTTTTTACAAAACTTACTAGGAGATCCCACATACTGTGTTGTTATCATTTTTGAGGAAAGAAATAAAATTATTCTTATTCTTATTTGAAAAAATAAGTATTTGGAAATATAAGTATAACGTATAATAATAAATAGGTATCTAACACATCAAAAACACAAAAAATATTATAATACATGCATCTAAACGCGGTACGATTTTCAATGTTTTTTTTTTCTTTTATACCCTGCACTTCACAATAGTTACTTGGTTTCGTCATTTTTCACTAAACGCGAAAATCGTACAGTGCACAATATTATGTGAACGCGCGAGCGTGCGACGGCCCTGTGTCGCCGATGTCTTCGAAGATAGCCCGAGCCGTAGGTATAAAACGCGTGACCTCGAGCGAGTGACGTACGCCTGGTATAAGGTGGTAAACGAAGTGTAGTTTGGCTAGGAGGAATTCATAAAAGTTCCAATAAAACTTTTTATAAAAAAAATGATTTTTTTACGGTCAATTTACCTACACATGAAAGATTTTAAACATTCCTAATATTTAAAGGACCATAACGGTTTTTCATGATTGCCAGTACAACTATTGGGTCGTAATGTAAGAAACGTTTTTTTTTCAGCACAAGTTCAACGAAAAGAATGTTAAAAAAAGTTTTTTAGCACAAGTTCACCGAAAAGAAAGTTAAAAAAAAAACAAATTTAGTTTTTAATTTTTTATCCATAACTTTTTTGTTTATTTTCACAAAATGTAAGTAACTTTGTTATCTCCCAAATATACTGTACTAGTAGATTTTATTCATTTAAAATATTATTATTTTCGTTAGAATCTCTACCTTTTGATGGTATTAAAAAAATATACAGTATTAAGAAACTTTTAGGAAAATAATTAAAACAGTGGAACCTGCAAAATTTTAATCTATTTATTAAAAAAAATGAACATTATATACAACAAAAATGTTTCCAATTAACATTGATCGTCTAAAAATCGGGTATCCACAGAACATAAAGATTTCAGAAAACCTGCGAAATTTGTTAATATTTTAAGTATAAGGTCTCTTAAACTCTACACTTTAGTAACCTACAATCTCGTCCTAAAGACTGCAAAAATACAACAGATTATTGCCATATATTTATCCGAGCACCAAGATAAATCCCTTGGATATTGAGTGGAACAGAGAGTTTTATTTTTCTTTTCTTGACATAGGATTTGCTAGAGATTGCCTTCTTCCGGCGGGACGCCTGTTCAGACTCATTACTCTGACACAATGACATACAACTGTCGTCGAGTGGCATCGAAAATATAAACTAACTGGTGCCTGCGTCTTCGTTCGCGTAGCGTAGTAATATTATAATCAAAGTGATTTGTTATTGTTTGCTTGCAATGTGCCGAAATTCCCGTTGTAAGGATCAATTTTACCGCAGTAAAAAGTGTTTTGATGATGACCGGGGTTGGTATCTATACACTACAAAAGTTTCATTCGAATCCGTCCAGTAGTTTCGAAGATTAGACTGGACAAACAGACTAACGGAGAAACGGACAAACGGACAAACAAAAAAAAAAAATCGTTGAAAGTATTCTAATATTATTTTAACATCGCCTTGAAAAGTGTTTTAATGCTATTTTAACATCGCCCACAATTAGTTTTTTGTAAATATATTCAATGTACAGACACCAATTTTACTGTTTTATTATATGTATAGATTTCCTCCTAGACATGTATTTGTTACGAATTCCAAGCAATCAATGTATTTAAATAAGAACTACTACATACTTTAGATTTTATCGCTAAGTTTTTTTAGTATAGCGTAGTGAAATTGTAGCACCGCTTCGCTATGCTGATTGCTACGTAAGCATATTTGCTGCGAAGTGTTAACATTTTTCACCATTAGCGCCGCTAAAAATGTTTACACTGTAGAAAATGTTGTCGTAGGTATGTATGTAATCACCGCATGTATGTGACCTTGTCCTATGGCGCTTTATGGGGAGCTCGGGCTGATGATGATGAACCGAAAATACGAATGACGGCACTGACACCTCAGTGAGGGTTAGTGACATCATGGAGGTAGAAGAAGGAAGCATGGCAACGCATCAGTTTAGCCTCTGTACGGATGCTTATTACTGGCGTCGGTAGTCATGAAAATAGCTCTGACTGCTCGTTTGCCTCTTATATTATTAAAAAAGAAAGAAAAAAGAAACCATCCATTACAGAGGCTGTTATAACACAGTTGTGTTTATCTTTCCGGTTTTTCTATCATATTACAATCTAACTTTTATCTTTATAAATTTTGTATTCCTTTTAGACTTCTAGATAAAACTCCATTGAAAAAAAAACCTTTATAATTCGAAATTCCCCCCGGAAACATGTTATTAACAGTTTTGGTGTCTTTGATATCCAATATTGTGACAGTCGAAATTTTCATAACATGAAACACCGACGACTTTTTCACTGGGTTAATTAAAAGTTCGATTCTTTTGATACTCCCCCTTATTATTTATTTAACGAGATAACATTTGTATAATATTATTTCGTATTGTATAATTATGTAAAACTGGCAATTTTAAAAGATTATTTGAAACTTGTTTTCCTTGTCTATACCTCGTTGTTATCATTGAAAAATCGATATACTCTTTTTAAAGAGTACGTTTTACTAGTTCCTATTAACGGTCACCGCACTCTTATCAATTTGGAAAGGGAACGGAAACGTATCGCCTTCGCGTTTCGGCGTTTACGTTACGTTTCCCATTAGTGTACGTTGCATTATGGAGATTCATACAAAGAATACTGAACGGCCCTAGATGATACGGTTACGATTTTTCCGAGTAGATATAGTGTGGTGACCTTAAAGATCCGATTAGACTGTTTGAGACTCAACTAGCAAATATATAAACAATAAATTTTGGTCAAATAGGTTCCGGTAAGAAGTAATTTATAAGATAAGTTTTTATATGTGTGTGTTTTAAGTTCTGAAAAACTACTTGTTTCTTTGTTAATAAACCTCTTAATTCGGCTTTAAATCAACCAAAAACTTAGTAAGAGGTCCACATTCTACATTGCAGCTAAATTGGGCCAGCATGAACAGGAGGTACCTCTCGTTCACACGATACTGACGTAACATGAAAACCGCGCTACAGTGTTTCGTACGGTGTGTAAGTACATGCTGCCCCATGGAGGTAGGAGGAGGATATTTGGATGTATATGGACGTCGGTAGTAATGAAAATGTCTTCCTCCCCCCTATACTATAAAAAATAACCACAGGTCAATTAAAAGTAAAGACCTACTCAAAATATTAAACTTAAGGGTTATTTTTTAACGTGAAAGCTCCGACTGGAACCCACATTATATAATTAAAAGGGTCACTTACACCCTTTAGGCTAATAACAAAAAGAATTTAAAATTAACTTCATCATTGTGCAGACCGTACTAATGACGTGCAGATAGCACGCGGCGCCGGTCGGAGAAGCCATTGTCGAAACGACCGCGACAGACAGACAGAGTACGACTCGTTTATAACATTTGAATGATACATTCTGTACAGGAAGTGAAGCTTAAAGATATAATCATAGATTTAGAATGTACAAGATACACAATGTCAGAACAGATGTGAGACAAAAAAATATTTGACAAATGTCAGAATTACTACAAAAACTACGACAAAAACATACATGACTTTGTCATTATTATGTAATCGGGCCGCTATGGCCTCTTACTCGCGTAAAATATCTGCCTTATATGTACTTCATCTACTGTCTCTTTTCTTTTCCGATGATTGGAACTTAATTTGAATGTCTCGCTCCCACGCTTTGTACGTTTTTCACGTAGTGAAAACAATTCTAAATCTATGGACATAATATACATTAGGAGTAGGCAAGTAGTAGTAGTAGGCAATATTGGTGCCAAGACAAAAACTCTTTGAGGTCTCGCCGGGATCTGGTAAACGCTAGTGTCAGAGTATTCTTTCGCGTTTTGTGCGGTTTTATATGAGAACAGCGGAGGTCCGCCGACGTCCACTTTCGGCCCGCGAATATCTTATAAATAAGTTACTTAGGAGGAGAGGCCAATCTATAAAAAAAGATGTAAAGTGTAGTGCTGGGGTGAATATCACAAGTGCGGCCCACGTTTAGTTTATTTTGCGGCCTTGCGGCCCGCGCCTGCCAAAAGGTTTCCGACCACTGGATTAAAGAAAATTGGTGAAGTACAATATGTCTGCATATCATGTAGGTATACTAGTACCACGTTTATAAGTTACATCGGTTGTCGTCGTCTGCGCAGAAGAGTACTTACATAAGCCGATGTAATCCGATATATCACACCAATTTAATTAAAACCTTATTCTTCAAATCATAAGGTTGAAAATATAACAACACGTGCGCTCGTGACATCTAGCTCACACTATCTGTACACTGCGTGGCAATGAAATTGACTCATAATATTATAATATTTATTAAGAAGACTATTACTACTTTTATTTATTTATTTTATTCTTACTTTTTATTGAAATATATACATATTTGTAAGAGCTAGTGCCATGGTGCATTACAGCGGAACTGAACAGGCACGACCAGGAATATTATACCTCTCGTTTATATGATACCACCGTTATGTGAAATATTTGTTGTCGCGTTTCGTGTAGTTTGGGAGTCCCTTTTTTAGGAGTGCTGAAAGCAGGGCCACTTGTTGACGCAACAACCGCACACGATTCTTTCAGGATAACACTAACTGTCTTTCGCGATATTCCAGTCGCTCGTGCAGTACGTTCCATAACGTTCTGGAAATCATCTTTAGTGAATGGCTTTTTATAGGCCGTCCTCTTTTAAGCGAAGACATTTGTAAATAAAATAAATACTGAACGTAACTATTAATTTTGTCCTCAAGTGTATGCGTATACGACTAAAGTCAGTATGAATGACAATTTACGTTGGACTGAATGAAAGTTGACACTAGACTAAAAGAAATGGCGTTTGTCAATATGGCGCACTCTCGTTTGGCCAATGGCAGACAAAGAATTTTTCGCGCAAAAGTACAGCCTGCTGATTGGCTGAAATATTTTCGCGCCTTTCAAAATAATGCGTTCTGCGCAGGTACATCGATGTAACTTATTAAAATGGTACTAGTATACACGCATGTCTAATGTCTATGAGAGTCAGTAGTCAACAAAAAGCCTCTATCGATCTTCTGCTCCGTTATACTATAATATAAAACATACATAAATAATAGCTTTAAAAATAAAGTTTTATTAGTATTCTTAGTAGTCTTATGTTGACAGCACATACATAAATAACATATTTATTTTTATGCAGACAGTACACACATAAATAATAGATTTATTTAGTTTTTATGCTGACAGTTAACAAAAATCTAACACAAATTTCTTGTGTGCTTGTGTGTGTCACTGAACTCCTCCTAAAGGACTGGACAGATTTTGACGAAAATTTTTGTGTGTGTTGAAGGGGATTCACAAATTAGCCCGGCAGATGGCACTGCATTTATTTTTATACAAACAGTACAGAGAAAAATAATATATTTATTTTTATGCTAACACTACAAACACAAATAATATCTATACATTGTCATGCAGACGGTACAAACCAAATGCCGTTTGGTAGATAGCAACAGCGGCGCAGCAAAACATTCCCGCTAAAGGTCGAGCGCGCAAACGTAAAATGAACGAACCAGTTTTTTTGTATTATTAGTTATTATACAGTGTGGCGCTACAATGGCGACATTAATTTAACATACGGGTAGGGCTAGTGCCCAGTAATCATATAAATGTTGAAATTTTTAAATAATTCGTAAATTGAGAAAAATGACTTTTCAAACAAACTAAATAATAAAAAAGTAACATTAAAACGGATCACCCTTGCAAAAATTCGTTAATGAAATTATTTACGTGAGACAGCTGACACCGCTCTCGATAGGTACGCGCGCCGCGACGCGGCAATATCAAACGAATCCGAGCCACTATACTGTATACATATCACTTCACACCTTTTATTTACAACTCATTTATTTAAATGCCTAGCGCTTTGGCGGAGGCTTGTCTTGGGTTAGCGCTCGAAATATTGCTATACATTATTTGTTAATTGTATTGGGTTTTGATGTGTAGGCGGTCGATCTGGACGTTGAGACCTGGGATCCACAGGCCGGTTTTCGCGTATGTGCTGAAGTGCACCTACAATAGTGCAAGGATTAGTAGGGCATTGTCTTAAATGACCATATCTCTCGCGAAATGTTCTTATTGCAAGCGCGGCATTTTGTTGACATTCTCCGTAAGTTAGGATCATGTCCGCATATTCCTCAGCTGTGTAGTTCGGATGTGTATTAGCCATCACAACGACGTGTTTACACAAGCACTTATCACTGATACACTATACAATAACTAATAAACACTAAATAATTAAAGCGTCCGTATCGCAAGTTATTTAAATCGAATACAAAAAACAAAGCGTCTTATTCGCAGTACTATAAATAAATGACTATAATACTCGGGAGTGTTACACAAACATTTGTAAAAAAGTAGATAAGTTAGTGTCTTTTTCGCTGAAAAGTTTATAAGCAAAATAGACGAAGGTAATTAGTAGTTAATGGAGTAGTAGAAAATGTGTGTCATCAAGGACAGGGGTCCGGCACGCACTGAAGCGCGCGCGCCTGAAAACTGATACAACCTGCAGGCGCGGGGTGGGGGCGCCGTAAACACACAAACGGATACTATTGAATGAATTTACGCGAGCGTTACAATTTGACCTTGGCGCGAGAGTTCTATAAGTACAGGTTGCTCTAAAATGCTATTTTATAAAAAAAATAATTAATCCGTAAATAATAATGTTTAATGGAAATGTAATACCTCTATGAAATGAAAATGCAAAAACGTATATGTATGTTAAATTAATGTCACCATAGCGGCGCCACGCTGTATACTTGTATTATTTGTATTGTATATGATTAGTATAAGGGGGCAAACCCATTATCATGACTACCGAGTACCGACGCCCATATATATCCGCACAGAGGCTATACTGTGTATCCTTCCCCCTACGAACCTGTTAAATTCTTATGAATCAGGGTCGTTAATTACAAGCCTGAATTGGAGGTTGATGCGGGACCACTCAGCCTTTATCTCCCTTGTATATATTTATATTTGTAATTAAAAATCATTGTTGTCTTCCCCAAGTATATTTTCATTTATAATTAAAAATATTTTTCTTAGAATATCGCATTGTAATTACAAAGTCCAGACTGTAAAGAAAGACTTGGAAAAAAAATGTTTATTTTTAATTTCCGTCTTGAAATACACTCATTTGTCACTTTAATACTACGTACCTATATTTAATATTAGTATTAGTAAGAGGTAGTGCTACGCTACAAGCTTGCATGTAGCCGAATTGGGCCGGTACGACCGGGGTACCTCTCGCTTATGCGAAACCGGCGTGAAGTGAAAGTTGTGCGGTGTGCAAGAAGGATGGACACAGCCATGGAGGGTTAAGGAGGAGCAACGCATGTCTATGGCCGTTGGTAGTCGTTGTCGAATTGCTCGTTTGCTATTAAAAAAAGACTAAAGGATGACATGGTAAAAACATATTTTTTTCTCTGTCATTTGTTTTAATACGTACCTGCATTCAAAGTCCCGCAAAACAACATACAACGACACTATCCCATGAAATATTCTTACGCAATCGGGAAGCGCAAACACTATAAAGTATGTCAATTAACATCACGCGGCACTTCCCATGTGGGTTTATGGGAGGAAGCCGGGTGATACGCCACAGAATTACGGCCGTAAAGGTGCGCTCGTAAGACCTAACGACTCCGAAACGACTGTGTGTTCAAGTGGGTTCTCTGAGACACGTTTTGTTCAAACTGTTGTAATTGTTTGTGTCTCACCTTGAAGACACGTGTTTGGGCGTGTTCGACGAGAGCAGTTGGGTCACCCAAAGTGATCACCAACGCCCACAGACATCCCTAACACCAGAGGTCCAACAGACGCGTTGCCGACCTTTGAGAGAAGAATATGCTCTTTTCTTGAAGACCCCTAGGTCATATCTTTATATTAATCTTAACCCAGAAGCCAATAGCTGTGTTGTATGCATTTGTTACGAAGTTAAAAAACAACATATAGCCGTAAAAGCAATAGTTTTTATAGTAGGTATAAGGGGTCGAACGAGCAGTCGGAGCCGTTTTCATGACTACCGACATAGACATCCGTGTAGAGGTTATGCAGATGCGTTACCCTCCTTCACCTCTTCAATGGGTCACCGGAAACTCGGCACCGAACGAACTGTCACTCTGCCGTGGTGGGAGGCTTGCGTGCCTCTGTGATCCCCAAGGCTATGCCGGACAGGAGTACTCATATCGGATATTTCAGCTGGAAGGCCCTTCATCCGTCCCTCTGAATCAGCAGACGGCGGAGTGATTTGGGATCATAGTACATTGTTCATTGGCTACTTTGACACAATTTCGGATAGATTTAGAAGTATCTGCATAGCTTAACACTTTAACTTGCGATTCTTGAAAAAAATTTGTGATGGGCCACCATAGCTAAATTTACATTATATTTTGACTTGTAACATAATAAGCATATGTTTTTATTAACAAATTAAAAAAAAACAAGTTCACGGACCTTTATAATTCAACATATAGGTTATAATATAGTTTACCTCTTCTAAGCCCTAATGCCTTAATATTCGCATGTACGTAAACTTTAGGTTAAGGACTAGGCTAGTCAAAGCCGAATGGATGTAGAAACTTAGAAATGTATTAATCATTCAGCCGACAAACTAACAAGTTCGTGGCAAGCGTGTGACATAGTGGCGATAAATCAAACGAATGCCATTTATATAATGAGTAAATAACGTACAGGTTTAGTAAGAGGCAGTGCCACACTGCATGCTTGCATGCAGTCGAATTGGGCCGGCACGACCGGGGAGGTACCTCTCGCTTACACGAGACCGGCGTAAAGTGACAGCTGTGCTGTCGCGTTTCGTGCGGTGTGTAAGTAGCCGGTGGCCCATGGAGGTGGGAGGAGAAAGGAGGGCAGCGCATCTGTGTAGCCTCTATGCGGATGTTTGTGGGCGTCGGTGGTCACGAAAATGGCTCCGACTGCTCGTTTGCCCTCCTATACCAAAAAAAAAAAAAAAAAAAAGGTGACTTATAATGTGAAGCAAGTTAAGAGGTAGTGCCACACTACATGCTTGCATCACCTTACATGCAGCCAAATTGGGCCGGCACGACCGGGGAGGTACCTCTCGCTTACATAAGACTGGAGCTGTGCTGTCGCGTTTCGTGGGGTGGTGTGGTGTGTAAGTAGCCAGTGCCTCACGTAGGCGGGAGGAGAAAGGAGGGCAGTGCATCTGTATAGCCTCTATGCGGATGTCTATGGGCGTCGGTAGTTATGAAAATAGCACCAACTGCTCGTTTGCCCCCTTATATCATAAAATTCTTTATGCTTATATTATATGTTAAAATAACTTAAAAGCGATATGCTTGTATTTAGGTACAAAGCCTTTTTTATAAATTGGCTGGCGCAGTGGTGCAGGGCTCGGATAAGTGGAGCATGGAGCGCCAAGGGTCGCGGGTTGGAATCCCGCCTTGGTCATGGATGTTTATACATGTATTATATGTATTTCTATAATAAAAAATCTTAAATATATAACATTTCTTAAATTTCTAAAACATTAAATATATCCGTTGTCTAGTACCCGTAACACAAGTCCTTACGCTACATAGCACGGGGATAGGCTAACGTGGTGTGTAAAGTCCACAGATATTTATTTATTTATTTATAAATAGCCAATACTAAGCCCCTATGCACCTAATAACCATGACCAGTGGCCAGGAGACATCCAGTGCTGGACATACACGTCCCTCACAGAATGCCAAGGTCACAAACTGCTTGCTACGGCTTCCAGTGACCTTGACCTCTCTGCTTAAAAAAGCCTATGTACTGAGGTACCCGCCAGTGTGAACTGCGGGTACTTTTAAATCAGCTGTTCAGTTACGAACACGAGTTTTGAACATTAGAACGGAATTGGATTCGTGTTAGCTTGTAGTCTATTGTAGTTGCATTTTATGCATTGTAGTGAGAAATGCTATTATTTATGTGTTTTATAGTATAAGGTGGTAAACGAACTGTAGTTTGGCTAGGAGGAATTGATAAAAGTCCCAATAAAACTTTTTATAAAAAAAAAAGATTTTTATACGGTCAATTTACACACGAAAGATTTTACATTCCTAATATTTAAAGGACCATAACGGTTTTTCATGATTGCCAGTACAACTATTGGGTCGTAATGTAAAAAACGTTTCAGCACAAGTTCAACGAAAAGAATGTTAAAAGAAAGTTTTTTTAGCACAAGTTCACCGAAAAGAAAGTTAAAAAAAAAAAACAAATTTAGTTATTAATTTTTTATCCATAACTTTTTTGTTTATTTTCACAAAATGTAAGTAACTTTGTTATCTCCCAAATATACTGAAGTAGTAGATTTTATTCATTTAAAGTATTATTAATTTCGTTAGAATCTCTACTTTTGATGGTATTAAAAAATTATACAGTAATAAGAAACTTTTAAATTTTAATCTATTTATTTAAAAAAAGGAACATTATATACAACTCTAGTCTAAAAATCGGGTATCCACAGAACATTTGTTAATATTCTAAGTATAAGGACTCTTAAGCTCTACACTTTAGAAATCTACAATCTCGTCCTAAAGACTGCAAAAATACAACAGATTATTGCCATATGTTTATCCGAGCACCAAGATAAATCCCTTGGATATTGAGTGGAACAGAGAGTTTTATTTTTCTTTTCTTGACATAGGATTTGCTAGAGATTGCCTTCTTCCGGCGGGACGCCTGTTCAGACTCGTTACTCTGACACAATGACATACAACTGTCGTCGAGTGGCATCGAAAATATAAAGTACTAGCTGGTGTCTGCGACTTCGTTCGCGTAGCGTAGTAATATTATAATCAAAGTGTTTTGTTTGCTTGCAATGTGCCGAAATTCCCGTTGGAAGGATCAATTTTACCGCAGTAAAAAGTGTTTTTGATGATGACCAGGCTTGGTATCTATACACTACAAAAGTTTCATTCGAATCCGTCCAGTAGTTTCGAAGACTAGACTGGGCAAACAGACTAACGGAGAAACGTACAAACGGACAAACAAAAAAAAATAAAAAATCGTTAAAAGTATTCTAATATTATTTTATCTACACTAATGTTGTAACATTCTACTTATGTTTCCAATACTTGACTTATAATGACTACTGTTAAAGCTCAGACAACAAAAAACTCAATTTAAGCAATTTGACATGATGTTATAATATCCAAATCGATATCGTAAAATCTCATTATAACACTGTGTGAGAGCGAGAGGGAGAGAAAAATGGTGAGACAGACGTATGTCAAAATCCTGAACAGCGCGCGCTTGCTCCTGATTGGCCCAGCGCGCGCTGCAATGTCAACTGTCATTAGCATATGCCGACAGTCGGCAATCGACGCCCAAGGTATTAATTAATTGATTAATTCTATTAGTCAGTATTAGCGAAAATCAAATAGTTTTAGAATTAATATTATAAAATAAATACATATTAATAAATAAAAGTTGAACAGACCAGATACTGTAAAGTTAAATATTACAAAATATTGAAATATTGTATTAGAGTAAACAACAAAGTTTTGTGTTTAATATTATGTATAACAACTTGAATATGTTTTAGCAAATTTTAGTGTTAATACCGGTGTGGACATGTCTTATTAAGATAATCTTAATGTTTGTACCATAACTTAATCAAGTGTTTGTGTCCTGTGGAAGAGCGGAGAATCCCACTACAGGTATTTATTTACTTAAAGGGTTTTCTCCAAACATTGTATTAGGCACTTAAGTTTTGCTCAAAGAAATAAATAACTTATTATTATTATTATTATTAGTGAAGATAAAGTAGTGTATGCAACTGCATATAACACGGGTATTAAAACACTTGTTAACTATTTTGAAACTCGCTATCGCTCGTTTCAAAAATTCCACTCGTGTTTTAATACCCTTCATTATATGACAGTTGCATAAACTACTATTAACATCGCCTTGAAAAGTGTTTTAATGCTATTTTAACATCGCCCACAATTAGTTTTTTGTAAATATATTCAATGTATAGACACCAATTTTACTGTTTTATTATATGTATAGATTTCCTCCTAGACATGTATTTGTTACGAATTCCAAGCAATCAATGTATTTAAATAAGAACTACTACATACTTTAGATTTTATCGCTAAGTTTTTTTAGTATAGCGTAGTGAAATTGTAGCACCGCTTCGCTATGCTGATTGCTACGTTAGCATACTTGCTGCGAAGTGTTAACATTTTTCACCATTAGCGCCGCTAAAAATGTTTACACTGTAGGAAATGTTGTCGTAGGTATGTATGTAATCACCGCATGTATGTGACCTTGTCCTATGGCTCTTTATGGGGAGCTCGGGCTGATGATGATGAACCGAAAATACGATAGACGGCACTGACACCTCAGTGAGGGTTAGTGACATCATGGAGGTAGAAGAAGGAAGAATGGCAACGCATCAGTTTAGCCTCTGTACGGATGCTTATTACGGGCGTCGGCATGAAAATAGCTCTGACTGCTCGTTTGCCTCTTATATTATTAAAAAAAAAAAAAAGAAAAAAGAAACCATCCATTACAGAGGCTGTTACACAGTTGTGTTTATCTTTCCGGTTTTTCTATCATATTACAATCTTACTTTTATCTTTATAAATTTTGTATTCCTTTTAGACTTCTAGATAAAACTCCATTGAAAAAAAACCTTTATAATTCGAAATTCCCCCCGGAAACATGTTATTAAGAGTTTTGGTGTCTTTGATATCAAATATTGCGACAGTCGAAATTTTCTTAACATGAAACACCGACGACTTTTTCACTGGGTTAATTAAAAGTTCGATTCTTTTGATACTCCCCCTTATTTATTTATTTAACGAGATAACATTTGTATAATATTATTTCGTATTGTATAATTATGTAAAACTGGCAATTTTAAAAGATTATTTGAAACTTGTTTTCCTTGTCTATACCTCGTTGTTATCATTGAAAAATCGATATACTCTTTTTAAAGAGTACGTTTTACTAGTTCCTATTAACGGTCACCGCACTCTTATCAATTTGGAAAGGGAACGGAAACGTATCGCCTT
The DNA here is from genome assembly GCA_001625245.1 of Calycopis cecrops. Classification (NCBI taxonomy): domain Eukaryota; kingdom Metazoa; phylum Arthropoda; class Insecta; order Lepidoptera; family Lycaenidae; genus Calycopis; species Calycopis cecrops. The sequence continues at coordinate 361,739 of LUGF01020225.1, forward strand.
CGCTTTTCCGCGTTTACGTTACGTTTCCCATTAGTGTACGTTGCATTATGGAGATTCATACAAAGAATACTGAACGGCTCTAGGTGATACGGTTACGATTTTTCCGAGTTGATATACTGTGGTGACCTTAAAGATCCGATTAGACTGTTTGAGACTCAACTAGCAAATATATAAACAATAAATTTTGGTCAAATAGGTTCCGGTAAGAAGTAATTTATAAGATAAGTTCTTATATGTGTGTGTTTTAAGTTCTGAAAAACTACTTGATTCTTTGTTAATAACCTCTTAATTCGGCTTTAAATCAATCAAAAAGTTAGTAAGAGGTCCACACTCTACATTGCAGCTAAATTGGGCCAGCATGAACAGGAGGTACCTCTCGTTCACACGATACTGACGTAACATGAAAACCGCGCTACAGTGTTTCGTACGGTGTGTAAGTACATGCTGCCCCATGAAGGCAGGAGGAGGATATTTGGATGTATATGGGCGTCGGTAGTAATGAAAATGTCTTCCTCCCCCCTATACTATAAAAAATAACCACAGGTCAATTAAAAGTAAAGACCTACTCAAAATATTAAACTTAAGGGTTATTTTTTAACGTGAAAGCTCCGACTGGAACCCACATTATATAATTAAAAGGGTCACTTACACCCTTTAGGCTAATAACAAAAAGAATTTAAAATTAGCTTCATCATTGTGCAGACCGTACTAATGACGTGCAGATAGCACGCGGCGCCGGTCGGAGAAGCCATTGTCGAAACGACCGCGACAGACAGACAGAGTACGACTCGTTTATAACATTTGAATGATACATTCTGTACAGGAAGTGAAGCTTAAAGATATAATCATAGATTTAGAATGTACAAGATACACAATGTCAGAACAGAGGCGAGACAAAAAAATATTTGACAAATGTCAGAATTACTACAAAATACTTACATTCATTATTATGTAATCGGGCCGCTATGGCCTCTTACTCGCGAAAATAATTGTCTTATATGTACTTCATCTACTGTCTCTTTTCTTTTCCGATGATTGGAACTTAATTTGAATGTCTCGCTCCCACGCTTTGTACGTCTTTACGTTTTGTACGTAACGTACGTAGTGAAAACAATTCTAAATCTATGGATATAATATACATTAGGAGTAGGCAAGTCTCAATATTGGTGCCAAGACAAAAACTCTTTGAGGTCTTGCCGGGAACTGGTGAACGCAAGTGTCAGAGTATCCAGTCGCGTTTTGTGCGGTTTTATATGAGAACAGCGGTCGGCAACCGGCGCGCTGACGTCCTACTTGCGGCCCGCGAATGTCTTATAAATAAGTTACTAAGGAGGAGGGGTCAAACTATAAAAAGGTAGTGTAGTACTGGCGTGAATATCACAAGTGCTGCCCATGTTTAGATCATTTTGCCGCCTTGCGGCCGTTGCCTGCCAAAAGTTTGACGGCCACTGGATTAAAGGAAAATGGTGTAGTACAGTACGTCTGCATATCATTTACAGGCATGCCTAATGTCTATGAGCGTCAGTAGTCAACAAAAAGCCTCTATCGATCTTCTGCTCCATTATACTATAATATAAAACATACATAAATAATAGCTTTAAAAATAATGTTTTATTAGTATTCTTAGTAGTCTTATGTTATGACAGCACATACATAAATAACATATTTATTTTTATGCAGACAGTACACACATATATAATAGATATTTTATTTAGTTTTTATGCTGACAGTATAACAAAAATCTAACACAAATTTCTTGTGTGCGTGTGTCACTGAACTCCCCCTAAACGACTGGACCGATTTTGACGAAAATTTTTGCGTGTGTTGAAGGGTATTTGAGAACGGTTTGGATTCACAAATTAGCACGGCAGATGGCATTGCATTTATTTTTATGCAGTACAGAGTAAAATAATATATTTATTTTTATGCGAACACTACAAACACAAATAATATACATTGTCATGCAGACGGTACAAACCAAATGCCGTTTGGTAGATAGCAACAGCGGCGCAGCAAAACATTCCCGCTAAAGGTCGAGCGCGCAAATGGGTTAGAGATACGTTACACATATATACACACACTCACTGCAATGGAATCTCGCCTTTGTTTGTGGTCTAACTACTATATTGTGTGTGTGTGTATTGTTTATTGTGTGTAAATGTAAGTGGACTAATCAAAGTTTGGTATTTAAATCGATCAAATTGTACATTACGATATGCGTGGTAGAATGTGTTACGAATTTTTGATAGGTGTGAAGAATCAGTACATGCACCGTATACTGTTTTATAGTAGAGCAACTGTGCCCCTTGGTTTCCCCCTCGTCAGATAATTAATTAACTTCACCCCCTTAGGAGTTGAAACTTTGAAAATCCTAACACAGAAACCTTAGTGGGCTCATGTACAAAAACTTTATTAAAGAGTATGATAAAATGTGTAGGTCATGCATCATTTTAGTATCCTACTTAATATTATAAATGCGAAAGTTTGTAAGGATGTTTGTTACTCTTTCACACAAAAACTACTGAACGGATTTTCATGAATCTTTACAGTAATATAGCTTTCATATCAGAATAACATAATAAGTTAAAATTTATAGGGATTTTTTATAAACCGAAATCCAAGCGGGCGAAGCCGCGGGCGGAAGCTAGTATTACTATAATACGCTACGTAGGTAAGTTATGAAAAAGCATGCGGAAAAACATAGTTCAAGTCAACAAGTATGGCTAGGCTTATTTGTTGATTTTTATTTACACTATTTATACACGTCGGCACCTATATCTAACAAAGGAGGAACAAGAATTCTTTTAAAAATTAAAAAAAAATCGATAGAACTATTTTGTTTCATTCTAGAATGAAACCCATTCGTGGCAGAGTGTTTAATACAACTATTACTGATGATTGTGACAGTAATTATGACACAACTAGCGTCGTTGGGTCGTTAATAAACCCTGGCTGTGAGGAGTGTAGTGAATGAGCCGCCCACGACAACTGTTACAGAATGACGCCAACACGCGATACATCATCTCTAAATACATCTTAATTATTATATACAGGCTAGCTGTACCCTGCGTGCGTTGTTACGCGTGGCGCCATCTGTCGAAAATTGGTCGCACGAACTCAGAAACCTTCCCGGGCTCATGCACAACAACTTTGCTAAAGATCTAATGATATTTAGCAAATGTAATCATGTAATCATAATAAAAAAATCATGTAATCAATAGTTTACGATTCTATGAAGAACATACAGACAACAATTCATTTTTAAATATAACGATTTGCCAGGATTGTAAGTCTTGCTCGAAGACTTAAGTTACCTTGAGTCTCCAAACCATTTTAAGAGGTTGCCGTAAAATTCGGTTAAAAATAAAGAAAAAGTGGAAAAAAATATATAGATATAATAATATATGGAATAATAAATAAGGTTCAAGTAAGTGCTGAAAATAAAAGGGCTCCTTTATTATTAACAAATCTCCCGGCACTACCGAGGAGGTACCTCCCGCTTACACGAGAACGGCGTAAAATGACAGCTGTGCTGTCGTTCGTACGGTGTGTGAGTAGCTGGTGGCCCATGGCGGTGGAGGAGAAATGAGGGCAGCGCATCTGTATAACCTCTATGCGGATGTCTATGGGTGTCGGTAGTCACGAAAATGGCTCCGAACGCTCGTTTGCTCGATGCTTACCATAAAGAAAATCTTGCTAATATAGTTAATAGTGTTATCGAAACGCAAAAACACAAAAAATATGCACGTAAACTTATGTTGAGCTAAAAGCTGATTTACTTTATAGGTAAGCTTTATGACTTACCTATGAAGTAATTCAGCTTTTATAATTAAAGCTATCGCATGTGTTATTATATATTTTTTGATAACATCAGAATTAAAATAAATTATGCAATTGATAATAAAATTTATGGAATAAAACTAAAACTGGATATTTGAAAACAGATCAATCAATAAAATAAAAGAAAAAGTCTTTTATGTTATATTTGA
>LUGF01020283.1:13347-27572 GCA_001625245.1 Calycopis cecrops
TAATAGCTCAATGTTTCGGAAGGAATTTAAACGGTCCCCCTCGTGACGAAAGGGGTTTTTACGTAACAAAGACAGATCGCAAACAGGCCTAATGGAAGCCGGAACGGCCCGGAGAGCTCATGTCAAACATAAGGAAGTTAAGCCGAACAAAAGATCGAGCGTATGCGTTTTATACCACTTCTTTATACGGTTTTGAAAGATGGATTTAAATAGTGAACGTTGACTTTCTTATACGTTGTAAATTAGTTCTCTGTTCTATTAGTTACTGATATTTTATTACTTTGTTAGTAGTAAGAGGTATTGCAACTCTAGATGCATGCATGCAACTGAATTTGGTCAGTAAGACAGATACATCTCGCTTACACGAAACTGGAGTAAAGTGACAGCTGTGCTGTCGCGTTTCGTGCGGTGTGTAAGTAGACGAGGGTCCTTGGTGGGGGTAGGTAGAAGGAGGGCAATGGGCTCGTTTGCCCCGTAATACTAAAAAAAGTATACGTTCTTTTAATAGGACAAATGAGCAGTCTGAGCATGAACCAACGACGCCAGGCCGTACATCCGAAAGATCGATATGCGAATGCGTTGTCCTCCAGTCCTCATCCAAGCCATTCGGCCATTACGAAGTTCGTTATCTACAGTTCTGAACACATTTAAATTATTATATTTTCTTCTTTAGTTACTCAAGACTCAATTCAAGCGAATAAACATTAGGTAAGTGCTTGAAATAATTTGCTTCGCTCGTTTTCATGAAGTTTTTAATTTCAATTTATTTATAATTCACGTTCTAGCCAATGAAATGGAAGCACTTAAAATCAGAGTCCACTTATTTCCTGGGATTCTTTCGTTATGACGAAAATATTTCCATTACAGTTAAATAAAATTTTTATATTAATTTGTAGCAAGTACTTACTTATTTTTTTCTGAGTACCATAAGTGCCTTTTGCCGTGATCACCGCGCCGTGTAAAGTAGAAATGTATGAACTGTTAAGACAGCTTTTACTTGAAGCAGCTTAACTTCACGCATGTAAAAAGGCACTAATGGTTAGGACAATGCTAACACGTTTTTGCTGTTTGTGAGTAGGCGGTGGCCCATTGTGCAAGACAGAGTGAAGATCGGTATATCATCTGCATAACTATGTTGATTGGTAGTCGCCAAATGGCACCGATTACTCCTTTATCCCTGTTTGATAAAAAAAACCGGGCAAGTGCGAGTCGAACTCGCAGACCGAGGGTTCCGTACCAACGAAAGGTATAAGTGTGTCTGCGACATTTTTAGCAGAAAATAAAATAACTTGGTTTTTCATAGTGTTTGTAAGAACGAAAAAGTTATGTTTGTGTTTTTTTGGAAATGTATTGTTATTTATTTTTCAAAAACTAATATTGATATCTTGCTTAAACCAATTTTCGTTGAAAGTTTCCATTAAGATTTACAGCAACTCTAGAGGGGACACTCATTTTTCCACTTTGTAAACGTCTATCTTTCAAACAATTGATTTAGACGATAAATGATTTTAGTAACCATAAAAATATTTTTAGATTCAGCTCTATGTATGGAACGCCTCCCATTTATTTTTTAATTTATTTGTTTTTATTCAAAATTCTAATAGTAGTTCATAGTATACATATAAACACATATGATGACATACTGACGGACAGACAGATATGACGAATCTATAAGGGTTCAGTTTTTTTCCATTTGGCTACAGAACCCTTAAAAAATATCGATGACGTTTATGATAAGGAAAACATGACTGTGGGAGGATCTGTCCACCTTTTTCACCCCACATTAATATACAATAATATATATTACAAATGGGACGAGGCCGTGCCGTCTGTCAGTTCAATTTCTCCGCGCTGGTTATCCGAGATGACGGCTACTGGAAATAATTTGCTCGATATAAAGATGTTTTGAACAGCCCCACCGATAGGAAAATTACATGATTTAATGAAATGTTATAATTAAGTTCTGCTTGTAACATTTTTTGCTATATTTGCTCGCCTTGGTAAAAACCTGGCTGCGACAGAATGAGGGTAATGTTTTTAGGAAGTATGTATGTAAAATTATATGTTGCTGCCTGAATGGCTTAACGTACTTAATAACGCAAGTGTCACAGGGAATATTTTTAGTTGTCTAAGTTCTTCAACTTGTTATAGTTCACATTGGCGTGTGCAGAATAGCACGACACACATGATTAAAAAAAGGATCGACAAATATGTGTAAGTTTATAAATAACTTTCTTCTGTAATATATAGATCACCTAGTTTCGGAATGTTTTTTGAACGGAGTCATATAAAAGAGATACGGAAATAAAGTTGGAATAAGCAGTAACCTTTCCAAATAAAAATAAAATATAGTTGATGGGGAATTTTGTCATTTCTTGGGTTGAAAATTCTACATAAATTGTTGACCTTATTTACAATGTCCTACGTCACATGATATTTAGTTTTTAATTCCAAGAAAGTGTCACTTGGTCGAATATCGATCTCCGCGGGTCCACTAGGAACAATAAATTGTCAATTCCAGAAGTGTACTTTTTCGTTATCATTTGACTACCAGCTGGCGCAGTGGTAACAGCTCGGGTAATGCATGTGGCACAAACAGTCGCGGGTTCGAATCCCGCCTAGGTCATGGATTATCTAAGTATTTCTATAGTAAAAATTTTAAGTATATAAGTATTAAATATATTTCCGTTGTCTAGTGCCCGTAATACAAATCCGTGCGGTATTTATCACGGGGCTAGACTAACGTCATAAAATGATCCTATAAAGTATAACGCGTTCAGTCTTTTCTATTGGAGTCTCTAAAATTACATAGGTAGATATCAGAAGGAATAAAAAAATGAGAATACCTATATCATCTAGACTATTATCACAATACATATTTTGAATTCCATAATTTCGATATGTTAAAACAGAATTGTACTTTAATGTTGACACAATATGACACATTTTTGAACAGCAGTTTTTTGTTCCAATGTTCCTAATAATACCTGGGATTACGCTGTCAGCCCTTCGTTAAGATTAGGGACGAAATTGACCTCGGTAGAAATAAGTGACGCCTACAGTAAGCGTACAGGTAAAAAACAGGGATTTGATTTCCTTTATCACCATCAACATCACAGACTTAACTATCTGTTTTCTTAGTCAGCTGTTAAACGGTATGTAATACTAGCTTTTGCCCGCGACTTCGTGCGCATATGTTAGTTTCTTTGGCCAGCAGTACAAGTAGGTACGTCAAATATTTGGATAGTAAGTGTTACGTGGTTTTCTTTGTCTTAGCTCTCCTGTTAGAAGATAGCCTGCTCGTTGCAAATAAAAAAAATATTATGACAGGCATTTTTACTGAGCTAACAGTGAATTATTTTTCGCGCGTATCTTGTATTACGTATGTACTTATAGCAATAGTATCCGAGCACATTATAATGTATACAATAAATAAATAACTCATATAAATAATTTGATTAAATAAAATACTTTTCTATATTATTTCCACATCATCAGGTATATATCGATAGACATTCGATAAATATAACGGTGTAAAAGAAGGTGAGGGTTACAATAATACATTTTTTATACTACTATACTTATTCTATAATTTTCGGAAACATTAATATTTTGAGGATTTAACTAACACTTGTGAGTTCAGCACATAGAGTAGACCACGGAAAAAAAAGTTTTTTCAAAATATGAAAATCGGTTGATATTATCGGAATGAGAGGAACGAAACATGTTTTTTCCTTTTGCTATTCCAGTCATGATAATTAATTTTAGAATTTAGTCGTGGTTGAGTAATTTAATAAAACACCAACTCTCAATTTCAATTATTCCTGATATTAATTCATTCTTCATCTGATAATTCTAATATATGCAAACTACAATTAAGAAGACTATTGATACTATCAGACAGTCTCAGATCAATCTAGATCTTCCCCGTTAACGTTTCATTCACATTCTATAAAATTATTATTACATTAGCAATATTGCCACAACGTAGTTCTATGTCGAATTAATTCGTCATAACTTATAAGAGAACTTTTAGAATGTTAAATTTATCTCACAAAAGTTGTTCAACAAAGATTTCTATGTACGTTAAATTAAATTCTGAACATTTCGAGAGCTAGACTGTTCATATGTGAATATGAATAATTAAATTTGCGTAGTAAGTGATTTAGATGCTTGTGGAGTTAACAAGTTAGGAAACCGTGATAGCTAATAATTTATTTCAGTGTGATTACTCAGCGGCGCCGTTCGCTTGTCATTTTAATTAACTAGCTATTCATGATTATGTATAAAATATGATGAGCAATTGGTTAGGCGTCGTATTTTAATTACTGAAGCCTATAGACATCAGAATAGCCGATATTCTGACGTGTCACTCTCCTTCCCGCCAACATGCTATCTAAATCTCACAAGTATAGATCGTGCATAAAGGCAGCACTTTAGCCGAATGTGGCGATTCCTAATGTTATTTTTAGGTGATAAATTTTGTATAGGTAAAAAACTTATCTAAGTCACCTGTTGTATGTAGTTGTGTACAGTTTGCAAAAAAACGCATAAGCATAATAAATTAAATAAATATTTAATACAAGCAAAATAATAATAAATATAATAATCTAATATATAAAATTCTCGTGTCACAGTTTTCGTTGCCATACTCCTCCGAAACGGCTTGACCGATTCTCATGAAATTTTTAGAATCGGCCAACATCAATTTTTCATCCCGATATTCCCACGGGATCGAAAGTTACGCGGGTGAAACCGCGGGGCGCAGCTAGTAATATATAATATGTAATTTAATATTAAATACGAGCTTGACTCAGTTTGGGATTCTGCGAGTTAAGTTAATAACGTTTACATGTACTATTTAAAGCAATAAACTTTATTATTATTATTATTAATAACATACTGTACATTTTTTATCTCAAACACTCTCCATTTCGTCATCCTCATTTGCATCAGTGGACTGCACAGAAGCAATGTCACTGTCATTATGTTCTGAGGAAACTCTTATATTAATAAAACTCTCCGAAATTGCATCCATTTGTGATTCTTGACATTGATACTTTTGCTCTTCCTTCATTGTATGTAAGCATACATTTTTCCATTCTTCCTGCGTTATTCTACTAATTTTTTCCTTTGCTAAATTTTTAATAGACTCCATATTCATTGAAACGTTTTTTTTGGCAACAAATCCTTTAACTATTCTCCAAATGTTTTCAATCGGATTGAATCGCGATATCTCAGGAATGGTAACTGTTAGGAAAAAAATCATTGATACCATTTTTGTAGATAATTTTAAGATCTACAACTTTGATTTGAAGTTTTTTTTGATAAAACTTACCGTTTTCAAGCAAAATCCAAAAAACCTCAAATTTTGACCTTTGACCTCGAATAACTTTTTAAGCACACATAGGATGGACGGGGACTTTTAAAACTTGATTTGTAATGGCAAACTATAGGTCTCCACCAAAATTTGGCTTTCCGGGAATTTTTGTTATTTCAAATGTCTATATTGACCGGACTATTACTTGACATTGACAACATCATCATCATCATCATCAATCATAAATTCATAAGTGGACAGGAATAATCAAACTTGAAAGTTATGCAAATAATGAGTTTGCAAACCATACGATATTTTACAAATTTCAAAAATAGAATGTCTATTCGCACACATTACTCACACATACAACAGGTGACTTAGTTAAGTTTTTTACCTATACTTATCGTAGATAAGTATTTACAAATAATGACAATATCATATTGATATTTGACGTAGACAGAGAATACATCTGTCTAATTTACAAATAATGACAATATCATATTGATATTTGACGTAGACAGAGAATATATCTGTCTACGATATTTGAATTAGTTATTGTCATTCAAAATGTCTATTTCAGCCATTCAGCGACCATTTGTCATGACAGTCTAAAAACTCACTCCCTATAGCACAAAACTCAACAGTTTAGTCACTTTAAGATAATTTTATGTGAGGGAGGGCTATGCCAGGAGCAACTGTTATATATTAAACTCGGACAAAATTTATACGGAAAGAAGTTTTCCGAAATATGCGTTTGTGTTAGAGATAGTCAACGCACTATCCAACTCGACGTCGTATTTTATAGCTAGGTTCACATAATCACACATACAGACATCGTTAATTGTACACTTCAAATTCAAATACTATCGGATATTTAAATAAATTGTATCAGTTAATGTAACTTATTTTGAAGAGAGTAACAAAAGTGATTTACTTAAAATCGTTGTAAAAATTTTTGGACAAATATTGGGAGTTTAGTTCAAAAGAACGAACAAGATTCTGATTTGAAAATGCGTACGAGACGTAAGTGTGTTACAATCGCGTGCTTGCTCATTTTACACAACTTTACTCTCGCAATTTAAAAGAGAATTTTAAAAATACACCTCTATTTCTTCTTAAATGATTTCATAAGAATTTAAATCCAAAAATGACAGCTGATGTATAAATCCGCTTAAACCAATACGTGTAAAATCCGACAAAATATCACAAATATTGTCACCGATTTCTCTGGTAATCTCTAAAAAGTTTTATCCCACCTCCAACGGAGAGTCGACCGCAATATGTCCGCAAAAATGGTGGAGAATTTTAAACGATCCTTCATACATGCTCCACGCCGTGTTTTCACCATTCCAGCTTAGATAAACCAATCGTTAAATTTTTCTCAACAGGGACCACGATGCGAGTTAATTTCCGGTAGGGTCGGCCGAGTAGGTCTATTATAGAGGGCGCATGTTACACCGTTGCGAGCATAAAGTATGATAAAAATGTTAAACTTTTCATTTCGGTTTTGTAAATGACACGCTGTATTACAGCTTTAGGACGGCCCGTGATTAGATGGAGCGACGACATACGCAAAGCTGTGGGCAGGAAGTGGGAAAGGTTAGCCGAAGATCGAGGCCAGTGGCGTGCTATGGGAGAGGCCTATGTCCAACAGTGGACTGCAATAGGCTGATGATGATGATGATGATTGCAACCGAATTGGTCAGGCATCGGGTGCATCTTGCTTACATGATGCTGGCGTCACGGTGGAACCGTGCTGTCGCATATTGTGCGGTGTGTAAGTATTTGATGGAGGGGATTGTGTTGTCGGTAATCATGATATTGGTTACGACTGCTTGTTTACCCCTATATTATGTAAAAAAGGCTTCACGGATTAACTGGTAGTAGTTACACACTACACATAGGCATTGTAGGAGTTCGGGCGTATTTTGTCGTATCTTTTAAGAAAAACTCATTTTGCTTTTAATGTTATTTATTCTTCATTTCCTTTACATTTGCTTGCATTGGTGTATAATATTTACTATAAGATTTTAGTATTGTTATTCCTAAAACATACTTCTTTATAAAGATTCCAAAATTTCTAATAATATTAACCCAATATTTGTTTTTATATTTCTTTTATAGTGAAAATTATTGACGAGAAATATCAAAACAAATATTGGTAACCACAGCGGATGTCTAGGTAGGGTTATCATACGTCCGGATTGGTCCGGACATGTCCGGACATCTAGACTTCTGTCCGGACTTTGTCCAGTCCTAAACTTTTTCCGGAACTTTAATCTTTATTAATTTCCCACTACCTAATCTAAAATCAAAATATAAATCTTTAACAATTCTTCCGTGTATCCATGTCTCCCTACTATTCTACTGTTATTAAGTGGGTAGGTACAATGGTTATAAAAAGCGTTTCAAAAATTTAAATAATTGAATTCCTTGAATGATTTATTTTTAATCGGTTCTAAAAAAATGTCCGAACTTTTTTGGAACCGTTTTAAGCTTCAGCGATTTGTATTCATATTTATATACTATGTATAAACGGGACTTAACCAGTTTACTCGTGACCGTTGCAGTACGGCTGAAACGACGAGAGTCGAGGTAAATACTTCAATTTTTTGGAACTGTTTAGCTTTTTGTAAGGTCTTTACAAATATTTAAATAGTAACCCTATGTCTGAGGTTGTACCTACAAAGTAAAGATAGGCAAAGAAACATATATTTATTTTCTTCAGATAACAACTTTATAATAACCTATTTGCATCCGGCATTGGATTTCCACGTTTTTTAACCATTACAGCACAAAAAAGAGATTATAGTCTATTTCAGAATCCGCCCCGATTCACTACAAAACTTTTACAATATATTCTCAAATTAATTAACAAATACACACAAAAAAATCTAGGTCTCTGTGAAGATGATTTTACAGTTCACGTGTTCCTCGGACATAGGGAGATGGAGGGGAAGAGGGAAAGATGCGTGACTCCAACGCTTTTTCCACGCTCTCACTTGCATGCGGGACATTTCATTTTCTGTGCGTGCAGCTGGTGTTCATCTAAATCGAAGAATGCCGGATGCACGCACGAAAAAGTTATACTATGAGTATTGATAGGGGTTGTGTAGATTTGGAGGAACTTGTCCACAAATACGTGACCCGAGACTATTTTACACCACACAATAAAATAAAATTACATTACACAATAGTGTGAATTCAGACCACAATGATACCAGTATAAAATATGTTTGGATCACATTGTTCAGATAATAATATGGTGTCAACTACACCCTGTATCTCGTATATATCCGCAGCCCAGGCTTTGTTGAGCTTAGAGAGGAAATTCCGGACGTTAACTGAATATTACTTCATCATCCTTTGTGGCGCAGTTAGTGAAGGGTATCGGGCTTTATCAACGTCGGCGATAGTTCCATCATATTCTAAAAGTCCCCGGAGTATTTGTTGAGCTGGAATATTACCTGGATATTCCCAGGTATATTGCGGACGCGTCTGTGCCCGGCGAGTGCAGTTGGACCACAAATTTCCGCTCACTCGGTCCTTGTTATACCTCGTTTGCTTTTATATTCATGTAATTTCTCAGACGTTTGCGTAAAGGAATAATATTGTGACAGAAAAGGGGGAAATATTTATTATAGCAATTGTCCGATATAAAGTAAAAATTTCGTAACACCGACGCCCATTGACATCCGCATATGCAAACGAGTTGTCTTCTTTCATTTCCCCCACTAATGGGCCACTACTTACAAACCACACAAAACGAGGCAGCAAAGCGAAAACTTTTGAAACGGTATCATGAAAGGAGAAGGAATAAGGACGTGCCTGCCTGATTCAGATGCAATGCGTCACGGCGCTTCCTCTTACTGAAACAAATATTCAGCTCAATTATTAGTAAAGGGGAATACTTAAGTTTATCGCAGGTTTAGTTAATAGTAAAATACTAGCTGATGCCTGCGACTTCGTTCGCGTAGCATACTAATACTATAATCAATGTGATTTGTTACGCTATACGCTGCATGCATGCATGTAGTCGAATTAGACCGGCACGACCAGTGAGTTACCTCTCGCTTACACAATACTTGCGTAAAGTGTCAGCTTTACTTTCGCGTTTCGTGCGATATGTAAGTAGCCGGTGGACCGCGGAGGGAGAAGGAGGAAGGGAGGCAACGCCTCTGTAGATGTCTATGGGCGTCAGTAGCCCCATATAAAAAAATAGCTAATTCCAATTGTCACTGATATTAAATCAGCTTTTCGCCAATATCATGCCACTCGATATTCAATGCAAACTGTCTTCATCATCATCATCATCAGCTAGGAAACCTACTGGACATAGGCTCCCCCAAAGCCAGAGGTGATGTTCTCAAGTTACATCCAACGGCATTCCGCAAACTTGGCCAGATCATCAGTTCAGCACGACAGATGCTGTACGAAAAAAACTAACATCAAATTAAGAATGTTTTTTTTTTCCTAAAAAAATCCGATCAAAACTTCGAAAGCCGCGGGCAGGTAGTGTCCGAGTAAAGGCCTGCGCAGAAGAGGAATTTTTGTCCGCGGACAAAAGTACCGCGTATTTTAGTCCCTCGTTTGCGTTACTCGATACAGTTGTAAGTGGTCTATTTTAGCGGACAAAAAAGTCCGCGGACGAAAATCATCTGTGCAGGCCTTTAGCCGACCGATACCGAATTTCTTAGTCAAAATGACGAAGGTAACGAAACTTTTTTTTTTAATTCATCCGCATTGCCGAAACACTTAATTGAATTCGAGCTTCTTAAATCCCGTTAAAATATTTTTTTACGCTTCTAGAAATTTATCTCCATCTTTGTCATTCTGTAATGTTCTCCCCAAGGCGCCTTTAGGATTCGATTCTTTAAGTAGGATAATACGCTTAAGTAACTGCCCCATTTAGCCACATTTGAGTCTTTTCTATTTTATTGTGGCTGAGAACAGGACTGTCCTTTTTATGGTATAGATGGCAAACGAGCAGTCGGAGCCATTATCATGACTACCTACGCCCAAAGACATCCGAAAGAGGCTACAAGTTGCGCTGCCCTCCTTTCTCCTCCCACCTCAATGGGCCTCCGACTACTTACGCACCGCATGAAACGCGACTTGTTTTAAATGTTTGTTATATACAGACCTAAATGTGTAAATTCTAATGAAATCTAATAAAAACGTCGTTGATTAGATTTCATTAGAATTTATTCATGGCTCATTTATTCCATTGGCCATAGGCCACCGGATACTTACACAACGCATGAAACGCAACAGCACAGCTGTGACTTAGCGCCGGTCTCGTGTAAGCAAGAGGTACCACCCCGGTCGTGCCGGCCCTATTCTCCTGCAATACAGCACGGCGCTACGTCTCAGCAAAATTTCCGACCTTACGATATTACGTAAGTGAAAGGTCATATGAGCCCATGAACCTTGACCTTTAGCTCACACGATACTGACCCGCCGAGCGGAACAATTATTTTCATTCTTACTATAGTACGTTACTAATTAGGGTTCGAATATAATAAAAGTAAAGTATAAGGAAGAAGGAGCGACGGACGGCCAACTCTTCTTTGTCTCCTGAATGGACGCATGGCTACATTATAAGTGTACCTAAATGCTTCAACAATAGGCTACTTGACCCAGATATAATCTTGTAAAATAAACGAGTATTAATAATATGTTTTACTTGGTTATATATTATTAAATGGTAAGTAAAGATTTTAATATACTAATGCATAAAATTAATTAATAAAACAAACTAAAAAGAACGTTTTTTGTATTTTATTAGAATCCCTATCGGTCCTGATGTGATGTCATACAATGTCCCCGGTTACAGTTTTAAAAATAAAAGCTTATTGAATATAATATTTTATTAATATGATTTTTAAATGTAGTGAATTCATCATTCAGTCATTAATCATTATGTAGTGAAATAATTTGTAACTAATCAATATTTTATTTTAAAATCCATTTTTAAAAATATTTATTTTTATTCATAGACTTATGAATAAAAACGTGACACGAAACGACTTGAAATTGACGGTGACGTAACACGTGCATGAGCCAACAAATGATAGAGGCTGCTTCCGAAATCTACTGATAGTACTAGTTAATTACTTTAAAATGTAACTTTTTTTTCTATATTCTGTAATATGCACAATAAAGTATATATAATTCATTCATTTATTCATAGTACTAGCTAGCTTGCTACTTGTCAAATTTCTAGCTCAACTTATAGATTTGTCAATTGACAACAACAATAAAAAATTTCTAAATAGTACGTAGTAGTAGTAGTAGTAGTGCACTAATTTTCGGAACGCTACAAAGCTAACACGTCCCAAGACACCATTTTGCTTATAGAAGTGTTTTCGCGGGTTTTACAAATTATGAATCTTTAATTTGAAAATTTGAGATAAATACTCAGAATCAGTCAGAATTAAAAACAAAAAAAATATACAAGTTTCTTGTATTACCTATTAATTTAGGCCCGCTGAGTTTGTTTCGCCGGTTCTTCTCAGGACAGGGCTAGGGTAGAACCGGTGGTAGATTTAATTGTTGACGTTCAAAAAGTAATTCCTGTAATTCTATTTTGAATAATACCTTTTTCTTTCTTTCTTGATCACTGATAAATATTCTGGAGTGGTTTTTGAAAACTTGGAAAATAGCCCATTGTAAATAAAAAACTGTCTCCAGTGCTGACAGACGATACATAATAATTGAAGTGCATGTTACGTGTTACCTACGGATTTGGCCTTGTTTATTTAATTATTTTACGTTTTCGACGTTTTAGAAGCTGTACAGCAAGCATTGGATGGTCAGTTTTGAAACATCGGGATTGTGAAATAATAAAATAAACCACAATAAAATCTGTTAAAATTGTTTTATTGTAGTGAATAATATAAGCGTAAACTTAAGACATCATTAAGCCAAGTAAAAAGGCAATTTACAAGTATACCAAGTCATACACAAAGATAAGATTAAAGCTAGTAGACTTGACGCCAAGTAATTGACGACGATAACACTTAGGGTTTGTTAGGATTAATTTAAATATCTTACTCCATATAATATACGAGGGGTAGAAGTGCCGAAATTACAGGGAGTGTACACGTAGATTATAGTAAACTAGACGCAAGCATAAACTTTTAGGGCATATGTAAACTTGTAATTTTATAGTTGTTCAAATTGACTAAGCGACGGCTGTGAAAGTATAAACAAAAATAGGGTAAGTGTGTATCTTACCTTATCTGTCTATTACTTTATCCTTATTCATAAAATTGTCATGTTCTCCGTCCATCTAAAATTTCTAGAAGATTTTCTGTTTACAAGTAAGTTCATGTTATTTCGTAATCCATGTTTGTGCCAAATTTAATACAAATCTATTCAGTAGTTTTTAAGTACAGAATAATAAATGAATAAAATAAACAAATACATTTTTTTTTCGAATTACAATACGAGGAATGTGTTGTTATCTCGCTGATTTGTTGATCAATCACAGTCTGTTTTACTTCATCCATCGCCTATCATTATTTGTGTACAGGCATAAGAGAGTTATAAAAATGTACATAAAGATGTGAAATTGAAGTTAAAGATTTAGAAACATTAATTAATTTAAAACTTAAGTATGTCTTAGGGATTCGCTAAAAAGATGTCTGGAATTTCATTACAAATGGGGCTGCAATAGGGGTTAGAAACTTTAACTTTAAGTTAATAAGTCTGTTAGATATAAAAGCGCACCGGGGGTCCCGTACCAATAAGGTACGGTCAGACTGACTGACTGACTGAAAGCAATCCGATCTTCGTGCTGTGTAGTGGACGCCCACCAGCCTCTTCTAGTCACACATAATCTTTCACGTTTGCCTTCCATTGAACCCAGTGATGAGTTTCTCCTGTCTATGCCTTGTTAAACACATAAAGTGGCCGAAGAAACTATGGGCGCTTGCGCTGAAAATGGTAAATAGCCGTACGGTGAGATTCAGCTTACTAATAAAGGACATGTTATTTCTTTCTCCGACAACGTGTCGAACACATCAAATTTACTGCGTTTGCTTTCAAAGCACCAGAACCCATATGGAAATTATATAAAAATGTCATTTATCCTTATAAGAAACGGAACTCTAGAGATAGGTATATTATGAATTTAATTTAAACAAAATGACCAAAGACTAAATTCAATTACGAGAATACGGATTAGGGAAACACTTTTAAACTAACCATTTTATCTCTCATTACTAAGCGAAACTGTAAAAGTTTGCAGACAAGGATTTAAATTCTTAAACTGCTTTTTTTAATTGAAGTTCTTGAAAAGTCAATCTTTATGTATAAGTAGGGAAAGGAAGAAGTAAATTACCATTTGTTGATTAAGCAGATTATGTATGTCTATTTTATGACATTAAAACAAAGAAGCAATTGCAGCTAATTGAATTTTTTTATGGTATAGGGGGCAAACGAGCAGAAGGAGCCATTTTCATGACTACCTTAGACGCCACCGGTGGACCGACGACATTGTTGAAGGTCGCGAGTAGCCGCTACATGAAAGTGGTCCCTGACCATGATTGCATTGTTAGCTTTGGAGGAGGCCTATATAGTCTTTTGCATCATAAAGATAACAATACAATGGAATACTAATAATATTAAGGAAATTCTTTTTAACTGTCTGTATACTCAACTCAACCTGGATAAGTCAGAGCTTTTTTTTCTCGATTCAGGATTTTTCTTATGGTATAGGGGGCAAACGAGCAGTCGGAGCCATTTTCATAGCCACTGACGCCCATAGACATCCGCATAGAGGCTATATAGATACGCTGCCCTCCTTTCTCCTCCCACCTCCATGGACCACCGGTTATTTACATATCGCATGAAATGCACAGCTGTCACTTCACGTGGTTTCGTGCAAGCGAGAGGTAAC
>LUGF01020283.1:54858-70949 GCA_001625245.1 Calycopis cecrops
ATTCTTACGAACTTTCGCCTTTATAATATTAGTAGGATTTAAGAAAATGTGTATATTTAAGAGCTTTATTATATAAATACAATATTCATGACCTAGGCGATATTCGAACCCGCGATCCCTCACGCAACATGCTTTGCCATTCCGAGATCTGTTCCACTGCGCTGATCGTCAATATATCGTCTGATATTCACTAACGACAGTATTTAGGATTATCACAGGAAAATAACACAATTTTTTAGAATTTTCCCAGCAAGACCGGGAAGATATACCACATAATAATATGATAAAAGCCAATAGCGAGGCCAGTGCAAGTGGCGTGCTATGGAAGAGGCCTAAGTCCAACAGTGGACTGCAATAGGCTGATGATGATGATGATAATACAAGCATGAAGTGACGGCTATGTTCTCGTGTTTCATGCTGTTTTTGTATAGCCGTAGGTCCATTAAGCAGATATTGTAACGACAATGATTACTCGTTTGCCTCCTTATACTGTATCCTACTAATATTATAAATGCGAAAGTTTGGATGTTTGTTTGTTTGTTACTCCTTCATCTAAAAAACTGCTGAAACAATTTCCATGAAATTTGACATATACATAGAGAGTAACTTGGATTAACACATAGGATAGTTTTATCATGGACATCAAGGACATTTTAGCCCGTAAAATGTTCCTATAGAATTCCTTGGGATCACTTTGTATTTTCCACGAGATCAAAATTTACGCGGGTGAAACCGCGGGGCGTAGCTAGCAAAAAAATAAAAGTAAAAAAGTACTACAATCGTACAGACTCGCGGATTTAACAAACTGCCAATTGCCGAGATGACAGCAGATATATACTCCAATTTGTGATCAAACGTACAAATCGAGGCGTATTGACGTGGAAGTGTGTCAAGTCCGTATCGGCATGTCAAGAGCGTTTCCACAGATGTCTATACAGAACATCTTAATAGATATGGAGCGTTTCAATTTTTGTGTCGGGGCCACAATCGCAACCTAGATTCTTGTGCTGCTCCGAATGTCGCTATATTTTTTTCGTTTGATATTAGCGTTTATTTTTTACATTTTTCGTGTTATATGATTTATTACTGGATGGCCGATTGAGGGCATAGCGCTTTTGCTTCATTCATGATCACACTGGCGTAAATTGATAGCTATTTACGCGGTCTATGAGTATCGGAGAGTGCGTGCGGAAAAAGCCACCATATTGCATAAGAAAGAATAAAACATAAAGACACACACAGAAAATATATTTAATTGACCGTAAATAGTTACAATGTAAAGATATTATGTTAACATCTAAAGATTTTATTACAAGACATATTACAGATATATTCGCTACTTACTACCTGTCTGTGCATGTGTTTCAAAATTTCACTAATAGGTATATATTCCAAGGAAATCGTTTAAATTTTATTAGATACAATATTTTTTGTAGGTAGAATATTTTACTCGAGTAAAATCTTTGCCAAGGAAACCATTTATTTTCGGGTTCTTATTATTATTCTAGATTGTTCTCTATGTCTGTGCCAAATATTAACCTAATCCTTTTGTTGTCTTTGCGTAAAGGAATAACACACACCTTTCTAACTTCTATAACTTTAGTAAAAGATAGTGCCACACTGCATGCATGCATGTCGGATTTAGCCGGTACGACCGGGTTGGTACTTATCGCTTACACGAAACTGGCGTAAAGTGACAGCTCTGCTGTCGCGTTTCGTGCGGTGTGTAGGTAGGTAGCCGGTGGCCTATGAAGGGAGGAGGAAAGAGTACAACGTATCTGTAGAGCCGCTATACGGATGTCTATGGGCGTCGATAGTCATGAAAATCCGATTGTTCTTTTTCTCCTTTACGCTTTAAAAAAAAATTAAGAGAACTAACAAGATCATGACGCTACTCAATTTCGCCCCCAAAAATTACATAGCCAAAAACATCTTAAAGGAATTACGCACGGAACACAAAAACAAAAGAGTCTTCGCAATAAGATTAATGACTTTAAATCATTTTAATACGCTCCCGTTTAATAAATTATGCTATATAATATCCACTCCAGATGAAACGAGAAAAAAAGCGGCATTCATTTGCATCTTATGATCCTGGACATTGGATATTTTATTTTGTGAAAATGTTTTCTCGAGATTTTCGTTCAGCATCACAATCACTGTTATATTAGGTTTAGGTTTGTAAATTGTTTACCCAAAACCTCTATACTTATGGACTTATGAATGACAAATAATTAAAAAAACGTAATCATGCACTAAACCTTTAGAGCAGTGAGTAAAATGAAAACTATCGATTGTCAATGTTATGACTGTAATATTTTATTTATGTTGGCCATAACGGTAATAATATTTAATTGGGCGCCGATTGCTCGTTTGGTCCATTTGGTAGTGGGACTACCAACGCTTATTTAATTAACGTGGGCATATGGCGGCACGAAGTAATAACCATACAATAACCATACAAATACCACCTCCGGATTTTTAGAAGTTCATCGCTTCCAATATCTAATTTTTTTATCCCACTCCGGATTCGAACACAAAATCTCACGTCTTTGGTGGAACATGCTTACCACTAGACCACGAGTTTATCTCTATAGATATTACATGGTAGACGAAATTCGTCTAGGAGGATATTAATTGATAATTTTATTTTAAATTTATACGTATAATTAAACTGTAGAAGATTTTTGTATGTCTATCTGTTATGAGGCTTACACGAAAAACTATAGACATATTTTGATGAAACTTTTTTGTTAAATATCTATTAGTCTTCGGTAACATATATTATGTATCTCAACCTGATAATAGGTACACAATTGTAGGGTAAATTAACGGGTTGACATTACACGTTACCATGACAACACATTTCCAATGATGACAAGACGTCTGTCGGGCAGCTATACTCGGAATTTTAATTCGATTCCACATTTGACATTAGCTACTGTCATTTTATAAAAATAATGATACCACATTTATCATAATAGTGATGAACACAACAATCGATAAACAATTGCGATTTTATGTAGGTATATGTAATTATAATTATAATGTCGGTGTGCCAATTAAAGAAATAATGATTGATTTTTATTGAAATAAATACATAGTGATTCATAATAATCATTATTAATTAACAACAAGTGCTTCATTTTATTAAAAGTTAATATTTCTGTTTTTTATATTATTTTGTCATTTATAATAAAAAACAAAACTTATAATAAAAGAGCCTTGATAGATAGTTTTCTGTCTTGGCAAAACACGCGAGATTGGACAGCTACCGCCATTTTGTTTATTTTGCCATTTCGGCTTCATTTTTTTCATCATAGTTTGTGGGCTTCATTCTTCCAGTCTGACTGCACGAATTATTATAAATAAATAATAATATCCATGGAATTTACACACCACGTTAGCCTAGCCCCGTGCTAAGTACCGTAAGGACTTGTGTACTACTGTGTACAAGGTACTAGACAACGGAATATATTTAATACGTTTTATGAATTGTTACATATTTAAGATTTTTATTATAGAAATGCAAACAATACAGAAATAAACATCCATGACCCAGGCGGGATTCAAAACTGCGACCCCTGGCGCAACATGCTCCACTTATCCGAACCCTGTACCAGTGCGCCAGGCTGGTCGTCAAAAATATCTTGTTTAATTGCGATATTTTGTTATTTTGTTGAGTTTTTGTTAAAGTTTATTTACGTCATGTTTGTTGTTACGTTTCGTGAACTTTGAGTGTTTCTTTTTTCAAAATGGATCCTCAGCCAAGTACATCTCAAAAAGACGCGGACATACTCTTGTCCCCAAGAAAAAAACTTCCACGAAAAGCTTTAACTGTTACTGAAAAAGTAATGATCCACAACGTCTACAAGTACGTGAAAAATGAAACTTCTGTGCAATTGGAGGCCCATATTATTACAACCGTTTGTTTTATTTCTCATGTTCCTTCATTATCACACATTTTTATTAATTTCACATAAAATTATTAAAGAAAACTCTCAGATACTTAATTAATCGTCATAACTAAATTATCCGTTCAAAAATATTTAATTTTTTGATGTACTTAGTTTCGATTAAAGTTGTAGTTGATACTTCTATAAACAAGATGAATCGATTCGGAAATATTTCTTTTCTGCATCGAATAATTTCGCAACGTCACTATTTAGTACTTGTAATAACGTTACAACACTGAAATTGTCAAATCTGGAATCGAATTAAAATTCCGAGTATAGTTATTTTTCATACAAGTGTAATCGGCCATTGCGTTTGACAATGTTACCTTGTCGTTGTGTGTCCAGTGTATGGTGGGCGGCGGCTCCGGCGAGTGCTGCACCACGCAGGTGAGGTTGATGGTGCTGCCCATGTTGATGAACAGCTCGGGCCCGCCCAGGATCGTGGTCAGCGGCTCTGCTTGAAGACACATCACATTGAAGAGGTTAATAAATAATGAAATAAACAAATGTTAATTTTGCAAACCATACAACAAATAGCGATTTAATGTTAAATCGAAGCAGCCATTGCAAAATTGGTCCCATGTTCGGCGTTTTCTGACATACATGGCAACACCGATCATCCACTTGAGCCTGGTGATCACATTGACACGCCAACAACAAAAAACTTACACCTATTATAAACATATATAAACTATAATATCTGAACACTAATTTTTAATCTTTATTATTTTAAAAAGGGTTTTTATTCATATGGATATGCCAACCCTATCGAATATTGTATATTGATCAAATTACTCACAAACATAACTATAGGTTTCATTACACCATATCATTACAGTCACAACACAGCTATTAAAAATATATTTTAATTTCTTTTACAGTTTAGCGTGGCAAAATCAGAGCTACTCATGACTACCGATGCAAATAGACATCCGCAAAAAAAACCATAGTGGGCGTTAACGCCCCTTGTCGGCGCTAGAGGCAATTGATAAGGCGTCGAGAAGCTTAGAAAACGACCAAATATATAATGTTCTATATGTTTTTAAAGTGAAAAACTGGGGCGTTGGAAAATAGCTGATTCAAAATGTGGGCGTTATTCGGAATAAGTTTGGGAACCTACGGCATAAAAGTTATACAGATGCGTTGCTCCTCTTCCTCCTCTCGTCTCCAAGGGCCACAGGATACTTAACCTCTCAGGAAACAAGAGAGTGTAGTTGTTACTGTACACTAGTCTTCTATATATATAAAACTCAAACGTGACATAGCCGTCTATCAACGCACAGCCCAAACCACTGAACGGATCAAGCTGAAATTTGGCATCCAGGTAGATGTTACGACGTAGGCATTCGCTAAGAAAGGATTTTTAGAAATTCAACCCCTAAGGGGGTGAAACAGGGTGTTGAAGTATATATGGATTTCTTAGAAAATTAACGCGGATGAATCCGCGGGGCACAGCTAGTATCGTATCAGAGAGAGGTACCCTGGACGAGCCGGTCTAATTCCACTGCAATACAACGTGGCAAAGAACGTAGTTTTTACTAATACATAATGTGCCCTATTTAGCCACAGTGGCATACTGTAAAAGCTTTCTATGTTTACAAGTCAGTAGGTACCTATAGTAAAACTTTCATAGTATTCAATTGTAAATGTTATTTAACTTTAATGAAGTTGAAACATGAATCAAACTAATGTTATTCAGACAATAAATACTCAGAAATCGGCGAGATCATTAAAAAAATATTAATGTCACGTGATTGAAAGCACCCCATTGGCCAAAACCTAAAGTACCTTCTTGATTACATCTAATAAATAATAATGCTTTCATCTATTACGGGCATAAAGTGAGATATAATCTTTATTTATTATGAACAGTAAGACGATCATCAATTTTGTCGGAACAGATGACGTTAAAATTCTGGTGACGTCTGACACGGTCTTGCTTTTTCATTAATTTTAAGTTTATTGATAAATTGAGCAATATAGTAAATTATTTCGAATTCTCACGAAATTATTCTACCTATCTCCAGGGACTTAGAAAATTAGAAACACTCGCTAATTGTCTTATTTTCATCTGATTAAATTTGTTGTAAGTAAAGAAGCTTGTAGACTGCCATCTTAACTAATGGCTGAAATGTGAACCTAATGCTAGCAAAGAACAATGGTCATCTTCTAACATGCCTTGGACCTTAAACGCGCCCAACAATGAAACATACGTTGTTTTATTCGTCTATATTAATATAACAAAATATAATATTCAATGTATTTTTTAAAGACAGGAGAAATATGTAATTAAATGAAATATATTTTTAAGGTTGTTTGATTATTATTAATCTGTGTTGTTAGGATTTGACAAATGACAGATGTAGAATTAATGGAATTTATTGTGACTTCTTGATAGAAATTCATATTATACCTACTTGTATTAAATTATAATATACTTTTTTATATGAAATAACATAATTTGATTTATTATTTTTTTAGAAAAACTTTATTCCACATGTAATATAAATCCCTTTTATTTTTTTATATTGTACCTAGTACGGATCACAATGTAGTTTTTCATACATGCAAAGTTAGTAGGTTTTCGGTGTATAGGCTTACAATTAATAATTTTACAGTCCACGAGTCGAAAACTTTTATGCTTATTATTTAGTTAACAGTAATAGTTAATCCAGAATATATAAAGAGAAAAAAGTAACGCTCAGTTCTTGACGAGGCGAAGAAGATTGGCAAGACTTGGAGTGAAATCAAACGCGACGCTCAAGACCGACCGACCTGGAAAGTCACTGTGGACGCCCTCTGCCCCAACTCGGGGATTTAGGAATATAAGTCAATAGTTAATCCAATTTATATAAACGCTAATGGTTAATGTTTATGTCTAGATTTAATGTGAAAGCTATTAAGTTAGTAGTATAGTTAGTAAAATACAGTTATGTCATGCAACTTACAATATGGGGAGATATCCTTTCGGCAATAAAAGAAACCACTCTTTTATTTTGTGCTAATACAAAGCGACGTGCTATGCGATTTAAACATAACCCGCAGTTAACACAAAAAATACTTATAGACATTTTGTCCCTTCGAATCGCACAAGTCAAAACACAAAGAAATAATGAATTCCAAATCAAGTCGTATCATAGTCCTTAAGCTTTGCAACAATAAACTACGGAAAATCGGTCACAACAGAACAGTGAATCGCCGCTAGAAAGCTAGAAACATTATCAGGTAGTGAAAGTAATTATAATCGAAAATCATACATACAGATTAAAATGAATATAATCATTTGTCCTGAACAATAAAACCTACTCATAGAACGTTCGATTATAACAATATCTGTCACCTCGCGATTGTCAGGTCGTAAAAACCTAACTACCTTCCTGTAATGCAAAATGACAATGGTGTTCATACAACAACAATACACATCTAATAATATAATATGCCCGGTGTAAGAAGGGTATTATGTATAATCAACTGACTGACATTTGTCAAATACCACTATTAAGCCACAGAATATCGTAGTATTACCACTTTATTAACAATATTTTAAAATCAATTTAAAATATTTCTCAAGCTTTAAAATAAATACAGTTTATATAGGATAATTACAATAATAATATACTATATTTTGGTGGCTGTCTAATCTCTGGGCTCGTTAATGGTCCAAAGTGACCATTGTTCTTTTCGTTTGTACGTATGATATGAGATATTATGTCAACATGTCATTGTCATTGTCTTTTGCTTAGTGTATTGCTAGCACTTAAATTCTAAAACGATCACTAGGGCGCGTTACATTCGCCAAAATTGCTGCCTCTATGTTTCGTGTACGGTCCGTTTACAGCTTTAGCAGTTTAGCATTTTATTAAAGGCAATTTACTGCTGTCAATACTGGCTATACAAAAGTAGAAACGACAAGAACGGCTGGTGGCTCAGGCACTTAAAAACATCAATAACTCTATTTTATATTATTTAGCATTTTACTAAGCCCGATAATTCAAATGATTTTCAGTAATGGTGAATCAGGGCTTAGAAACGAAATAAAATCTGTGAAAGTAGCTTTATTGTAAAGCAAAATAATCGCTTAAATTTTAGACACCAAGTCTTGCGCATAAGTGACCTCAAACCGGCCTCTTAATTAAGGCCCGGCTATATTTAATTAAACAACAACAAACAAGAATAAGTAGTGTGATTTACCGACGACGGAGAGGTACATCCTGTGGCCGATAGGTGGCGTCGTTCCGACTTGGCACTCGTAGACACCGGAGTCGCGCCGCTGCGGGAACCTTATCTGTGGACGTTTTATGTATATAAATGGTCAGCTAGAAATTGGCTAGGAATTCGGCCAGTAAATTACTTAGCGCACAAGTGATAAAACCTGGGACGACGCCAAGCGTATAGCGTTTGTTGGTGACATGAAAAAGGGCCCTTGGAAACAAAATATTCAACAGATTTTTATAGCGGTTATACAATGCAACACAAATCTCAGGAATAAGAGTAATTTGAGCACTTCGAGTGTGAGTTTTAGTAACGATTTACTTTACTAACGCGTTTGCGTTTAGCCTACCAAAATGTTTGGAGTTTGTTAGTTATTCAAGTATCCGCTAGAGGCGCTGATAAAATTTTCATATATTTTGGTAAATCATTGCATAAACTCACTCAGTATGCTGACATCTAATAGCATTATCATCTGTTTTCACGCCGCCAACTCTGGGACACCAGCTATTTTACTAAGCTCGATATTCCTAAAGTTTTACAGTAAACAAGGCTTACAAATAAACTAAAAAAAATCCGTTAGTTTTATTGTAAACCGTTGAGAGCCATCACTTTTACGGCAATATCTAATGAAAGACAGGTACTTGTGTGTGCTAGCCCGATTCAGGGACAGTGCACTACTCTCAGTCACTATTTCTCAGTTATCGATAAAAACTGATAATGATATTCTACTAATCCTACTAATATTATAAATGTGAAAGTTTGTAAGGATGTTTGTTACTCTTTCACACCAAAAACTACTGAACGGATTTTCATGAAACTTTACAGTAATGTAGCTTTCATATCAGAATAACATAATAAGTTAAAATTTTGAATCATTTTTGAAGTCCGAAATCCACGCGGGCGAAACCGCGGGCGGAAGCTAGTATTATAAATGCGAAAGTTTGTATGTTTGTTTGTTACTACTTCACACAAAAACAGCTGAACCGATTTTAATGAAATTTGGCACACACATAGAGAGTAACTTGGATTAACACAGAATAGTTTTTATTCCTATGGGATGCCTTGGGATGATTTTCCGTTTTCCACGGGATCGAAATTTACGCGGGTGAAACCGTGGGGCGCAGCTAGTTAATAATATGAGTAGGAGTACTTGATGCATGACAGAGAAATAGACTGCATTGGACCGGCACAACAGGGAGCCCTTTCGCTCATAATCATGGCATCGCCATAAAACTGCCTATTAGTTATCGTGTGAGGGCTCAATGGAAGGAATGAGAAACAAGCGGCAACGGCACAGCAATTGCGCGCCCGTCTAAGGGCGTCGTTATTCATCAAAGGGCTCCGATTGCTCGTTTATTCCCTTATCAAAAGGGAAGTCACGAAACATTGAATCATACATAAGTAAAAACCTTTCTCCCTTATTGAGTTAAGCAACGCGAAATCTCGTTTAAACATATTCGCATATATTCCGTATGATTTTAATTTCTTTCAGATATCGTCTACAGACGCGCAAAAATATTTCTTCAGTATTTCGCCAACGATTGATTGACACTTCATCCGACACACACACAATCAATGCCTATTGAAAACTTTTGATCATTGACAAAGAAACATTTACTGTTTATAAAATGTTAGAAAGAGATAGTGCCATAGAAGGAGATAGTGCTACGTTGCATACATGTATATAGCCGAACTGGGCCGGCACGACTGGGGAAGTACCTCTCGCTTTTTTTTTTCTTTTTGATATAGGAGGGCAAACGAGCAGCCGGAACCATTTTCATGACTACCGAAGCCCACAAACATCCGCATAGAGGCTATACAGATGCGCTGCCCTCCTTTCTCCTCCCACCTCCATGGGCCACTCGCTTACACGAGACCGGCGTAAAGTCATTTTAGTGCTAGCTGTGCTGTCGCGTTTCGTGCGGTATATAAGTAGCAGGTGGTTCATGGAGGGAGGATAAAAAAGGACAACGCATTTGTATAACGTCTATGGGCGTCGGCAGTCGTGAAAATAGCTCCGATTGCTGTTTGTACTTTTTTTTATAGCATAAAGGCGCAAAAGAGTAATCGGAGCCTTTTGATGACTACCGACGCCCAAGGACATTCGCATGATTGTTACGCAGATGCGTTGCCCTCCTATCACCCTCCCCTTCCTCCCAATGGACCATCGGCTACTCACAAACCGCAAGAAAC
This sequence comes from Calycopis cecrops, assembly GCA_001625245.1. Lineage (NCBI taxonomy): Eukaryota > Metazoa > Arthropoda > Insecta > Lepidoptera > Lycaenidae > Calycopis > Calycopis cecrops. The sequence goes on from LUGF01020283.1 coordinate 65,220, forward strand.
GCGACAGCGACGCTGTCACTTTACGCGGGTATCAAGTGAGCGAGAGGCACTTCCCCGGTCGTGCCGGCCCAATTCCGCTGCATCGCAGGATGTAGATGCACCATGCATGGCACTACCTCTTCCCTTTTATACAATAAAAAATATGTAATTTTAAAATAATGTTGTATTGTAATATATTTGAGTCTTATCGATGGTTACTTCCACACAAAAATGCAGTGTGTATTTTTAAGCCAGCCAATGGAAAGAAAACATCCCAATATCTATTTGCGAGCCATGTGCCATAGACAAATACGCACTGGCACAAATAGACATCACTATTTTTGTGTCGAGGAAAAAAACAATAACCAACAAAGCCTAATAAAATTATAGTATATCAATATAAGTGGGAAAGGTTAGCCGAAGATCGAGGCCAGTGGCGTGCTATGTCCAACAGTGGACTGCAATGCTGATGATGATTAATGTATAAGCTAACAAAAAAGCTTAACTATGTAATAAAATTTAGTTGTATGCCGTGCATACAACACAGGACCGTAATAAATATTCACGCCGCTAGATGATCATTGTAAAGACCCCTGGCTTAATATTTAAACGAATCGAAATGAAGCTCTCTCATTTTAAATAAGTAAAATAAATCAAGTTTAAAGTAAACCAGTTACATATTAAAACATTTATACGAAGAGAAGGAAAACAAACCCCAGATAATGTCAGACAAACAAAATGGCGGGTCGAATTAAAAAAAGAATTCAATTTACAAAATGGCGGGCGTAGTTGTGAAGCGACTGAAAAAAAGAACACCTTATTACTCGTAACTTCTAACTATGTCGGGGAATTTAATTCGGTACGGTTATAAAAATTTCTAACTGAATTCGAAATCCTCTTTATTGCAAATATAAATGTTATTTTACGGTTTTCATTTCAAATTGAAACGTCCGGGAGTTGGCCGACATTTCGAGATTAAGTTTTAAGAACTTGGGCGACTATGAGATTTCACTATTCAAAAATATAATCCGCTCACATTTAGTTTATCTAAAACCAACATCCATCTGAATAAAATTGGTTGTAAAATGTGAAGAACATTTCGAAATTGTAAATGCTGAAATGCTCTACATACTTTTTGTGGGCCATACTTAAAATACTTTTGTAGGTATTTAAACCACGTGGGCATTATGAAAATTTCTTCCTTGTTTCGTTCGTGTTCGTGGCGTTTCGATTTCGGGTCGGATTTTAGTGTTATTGAAATTTAGTATTTCTATACTTATATTATAAAGAGGAAAGATTTGTTTGTGTGTTTGTATGTAACGAATAGGCTCCGAAACTACTGGACTATTTTAATGTTACATTATCACAGATTACATACATAGTCTTTTTTATACTGCTGGAAAATGCTTTATTCCCATAGGAAAATAGGAAAACTTCTAAATGGCTGAACCGATTGGGTTGAAATTTTATGAGTCTTTCGATGGTTTCCTGGATGATTAAAAATGCATTTGTGTCCGTTAGATGGTGCTGCTGTCGGTATGTCAATAAACGGCTTGATCAGAAATTGAAATTTTGTTTGCTAATTTCCATTGTTTCACAGACACGAATGTATTATCTATATAATATATGAAAATTAATGTTCGTCTGTTTGTCCTTTCTAGAATCGTAAACTATGCATTTCAGAATGCGGTGATGGTAAAGTTGTTCTGAATGACGACCAATTTTCGCCACTGTCAATCCATTCTATATATTGCTGTGATAGATCATGCTTATTTCTATGTTAGTGGCGTAGCAACGCAACCAGAGTACAGCCAGTACATACATCATCATCAGTCAGTTGAGAGTACATAGACTTGACTTTTTGAACGAGATCATTAATCTGCTCGCAAAAGCTTTTTATAGTCTGCGATACGCCATTCAAGAACTCTATTGTTCGAAATGTCGTTTTGAATCGATACACTATTAACATCAATTCATTCGATTTCTTGTAAATATATTTATTCTTACCAGCATATTCGATCTGTGTTTAGATCTATCGATATTATTTGTTTGTTGATTTCTTACCACGACGCTTCAACAAATCGCGGGTTGTTGGGTTGCACCTAAAAGAGTTTTTTTTATGTTGTAAGGGGGAAATGAGCGGTCGGAGCCATTCCCATGACTGCCTACGCCCATAGAAATCCGCATAGAGGTAAACAGATGCGTTGCCCTCCTTCCTCATCCCAATTCCACGAGCATTAAAGCTTTATGATAAATAGCTAATAAATTTGATCATGCACTATATTCTTAAATGATGAAATATATAATTTTTTGAGGCTAATTATAAACTTCGTGCAAGTGCATATTAGGCATTGGAAGAATACTCCTTAGAAATATGCATGGTGTAGCTTGATGCAAGATATAATTAACGCAAAATATTTAATTTGCAATATATCAAACGTCCAATGTTAGTCATAAGTTAATTAATGTGTTACTCCTCTTATACGGCATGACCCATTCTCGTGAAATTTTGAGCCACCGGCTAGGTCTGAGAATCAGGCAACATCTATTTTTCATCTCGATATTTCCACAGGATAAAATCACGGGTAAAACCGCGGGGCGCAACTAGCTTTGTATAAAAAATCTAAGAGATTTTTAAAAGTTGTTATATAAAGCCAGTATGATGTCTATATAATATATACATATAATAATGTTAGTTACCATACATCTCCGAAACGGCTCAACCGATTCTCATGAATTTTTGTGTTTATATCGGGTAGATTTTAAAATAGATATTTTTACGGGATCGATACTTACGCGGGTGAAACTCGGAATGCGGCTAGTAATATATAAAGGATTGCTGGTGTTTTAAAATGACTTTAATTTCTCAGATGCTATACATACCTTTAATATCCAATCCTCTGTGTGGGGATTGTGAACACTTATAAACCTCTGGTCTGAAGTGTAGGTCATCCTCCCGGACGTGAGGAGGTGAATATCTCGATGACGTATCCATGACACCTGCGAAAGAACATAATATATGTGTTTAAAGGAAACATGGACTGAAAGAAGCGTCAACTGAATATATTAATATATACTTCACGCAGAGCGGGTAAAAAAAAATGTCGTCCTAGCCGAATTTCGGCCACGTGTTTTTAGAGATAACCCACCTGCGCAGGACATATTATAGTGCACAAGTGAGAGCGCAGACACGAGTGCACTCTCTGTTCCTCATTCTCATATCCCGATAGGACGGAAGTCCGACACGACCGGAGAGAAATCAGGCCCAGGACCGACGGCTTAATGCTGCTCTCGGAGGCACAGGGGTGCAACATCGCTCACTTACTGACTCTTGTTATTAAAAATTGAAAAATTGCAAAAAAGCTTTTTTGGCCCGACCCGGTATTCGAGCCCGGGTTCTCACGTTTGTGGTTGAACATGCTACCACCACAAGACCACGAGGCAAACAGAACACATAAAAACATCTATTCGGTGAGCTGGCGACATTCTTAAAGTCATGATGCTCTTTAGTGCTCTTTGAAGGTGACATGTCCAGTAAAGGACGTTATCCGTATATTGATAATTGTACGCGTGTATTGTCACTCTTAGCCAACTCTTAACTCACCAGCCGCACAAAACGTGACACCGTCACTGAGAGATACAATGTAAACAACCACGCTGACAAACTTGACTGCGATTCAGCATGTAACTCCCTGTTACTAGGGAACTTTATACACACAAGCGGATACCTAATCAGAGCCAATTTATTCCATTATCAATTTATTCAATATCTCATTAATGTTGTTTTTGCGAAATCAAAGAAATTGAATATCAAAGGATGCTTATAACTCAAGATCCTAAACACTTAGATCAAATTTACCAGAAGCGTTGTTCTACTAAAATTATAATTAAACCATTTAAATTTTCATTTACAAAATATGTTATCGTATTTTATATTTTAATTATCTTTTATAATTTCATTTATAATTAATCGTTTAATCCGTTTGATGTTCTGTATTTATAATTTGATGAAATATGCAATTTAATTAGGCGAGATTGTATTATTTATATATTTTTTTGTTATTTTTTCAATAATAGGGGGCAAACGAGCAGGTGCTTAGTGACTACAGCCGCCCATAGACATCCGCAAAACTAAGAGTCTTGCAGACGCATTGCCAGCCTTTAAGAAAGAGGAATGCTCTTTTCTTGAAGATCCCTAAGTCGTATCGGATCGGAAATACCGAGGAAGACAGCTGGTTCCATAGTACTGTTGTACGCGGTAAAAAATGGTGGTAAAAAGTTTCAATGACATGGTTCAAGTATTGTAGTGGTGAGGTTGTGTGTAAACACAGATAGTTCGACCCAAGCCAACAGTACCGAGGATATTGCTCTTACCCACTGTAACAAGAGAAAACGAAAGAGGTAGTGCCTCACTGCATGCTTGCATGCAGCCGAATTTGGCTGGCACGACCGGGTTAAGTACATCTCGCTTACACGAAAATAGCGTAAAATGACAGCTTCGCTGTCGCGTTTTGAGTGGTTTGTAAGTAGCCGTTGGCCTATGAAGGAAGGAGGAGAAAGGAGGGGAATGCATCTATATAGCTTCTGTGCGGTGTGATTATGGGAGTCTGTAGTCATGAAAATGGCTCCGACTGCTTGTTTGCAGGGAGGATTCTATAAAAAAATGTATCAAGACGATCTAACGATTATGTTCATCTATATGTTACGTGAAGCAAAAACTTTAGGAACTTGTTTACGAAAATTTCGCGGACGGAGGAGTATGAAATTTGGCACACTTAAAGTAATTTACGTGTAAGAGAAGTGCAGAACGCTAAAATATTTTAATAATAATGTTTACAAAGTACTTTAATTTAATAAATAAAACTTTACGCACACTACCATGCTTTGTACAGATTGATATATAAGATACACGTAATTATTGATGAAGTTTCTGTTTTTTTTTTTTTTGTTTATTTATTTAAAGTCGCTTAAACATCTAAGGTCATTAGTGACTTCTCAACATTAATTCTAAATAACATTATAAAAATTAATTAGTTTTAAGAATTTTACAGTTGTTTCGGTATTATTTAAACAATCTATTAAACATTTAGGTAAATCTAATTTCAATCTTTCGCTATTGTAAATTGGACATTCAATCAATATATGTTTAACAGATAAATCACAATACATAAAATGCATTTCTTTTTAGGTTCCTTAGTTATAAGATGGATATGGGTTACATTGGTATGTCCTATTCTTAATCTATTTAAAACTACCTCGGAAGTTTCTGTGTCTTTTGCAAATGTTAAAAATTCTATATTCTATTCTTCGCCACGACCTGGTCAGATAAGTTTGTGGCACTATACATTAATTTTTTTACCTTAGTTACAATGTCATAACATGTCATATGATATTTAGTTTTTAATTACAAAAAAGTTTCATTTAGATCGAGTATCAATCTTCGTGGGAGCAATTTACTTCCAAGGAAGCATGTTTTTAATGAAATGATTATATTATATTATGGTGTATGTAGGTTATCTCTTTCGTAATGCTACGCATGTTATCTTGAATCCGGCATGCAAAACATAATATTATATTGTTAGGAAAATAATGTTGCCGCATAGTAAATTTGTTCATCTCGAGTTTATTAAAGTTACTTGGGCCACGTGTTTTACTATACAATATAACTGGCAATTCAGTCGTCTATATTCAGTTCTTATTTCAATTTCCAAAATTTTTTTTTACTTTTTGAAATAAGAGTTTTTTACGCGC
>LUGF01020283.1:71907-87153 GCA_001625245.1 Calycopis cecrops
ATATTATATTATGGTGTATGTAGGTTATCTCTTTCGTAATGCTGCGCATATTATCTTGAATCCGGCATGCAAAACATAATATTATATTGTTAGGAAAATAATGTTGTCGCATAGTAAATTTGTTCGTCTCGAGTTTATTAAAGTTACTTGCGCCACGTGTTTTACTATACAAAATAACTGGCAGTTCAGTTGTCTATATTCAGTTCTTATTTTATTTTCCAGAATTTTTTTATACTTTTTGAAATAAGAGTTTTTTACGCGCGTTTGACTCGGGGAATAATTCGATGAATGCGTGACGAGAGCGTTACGAAAACTGTGATCGGAGACCAATGGAAGTTGAAAGAGAAATTTAAGTTAGTGAAGACAGAAAGAGTAAGAGTTATATTTATTTTATTACTGGTGCTAGAAAGATCAGTCCGCGTGCACATTTACTTTCTCTCTCCCTCTTATAGCGGTGTATGAACTTTTACTTCAGTCGTGTCATCTAAAGCGTACACATTATTTTAGAAAAATATGTTTTCATTTAGTAGCGTATTCTTGTTAGTAAATAATTTCCCGAGCTTCAACATCTTGTTATAAATAGAAAACTTTAGAACTGGTGAAATATTCAAGTAGGGCAATATAAAGTTTTGTGTTGAAACTGTGTATTATGTTTATTTTAGCGTTTGCCAGGCATGCGACCTTTGTGTTAACTCAAACAAATCTAGTTTCATTATTAGCGTGTTGAACATTGTTTATTTTAATCATCAGGATCATGACCTATTTTTGTATTGGTTTGATCAAGTATTATGTTAGCACTGAGAGGCGTGGAGTAGTATTGCATTGGTTATATCTTTGTAAATTCAAATAATATATGTATATATACGTTTTTGCTGACAAGGTAGGAGGGAGGGGGTTTAAAATTACATACAATCTTCTCGCGTAATATTTACATGACACCTTTGTCCAATGTGCCAACGTGATAAATTGGGTTGAAGCTATATTCAAACCAATTATGTCCTACAAAATTAAGAATCCATAAATGTTAAGAACCTACCAGAAGTAAAGATATTTTATAAAAATTAAAGCGAATATTACACATCACAATTAAAAAGCTCCCACGTTAATGATTGTTATAATACATTTAAAGCAAGGGTTTGTAAAGTTCATAAATAAATAGCGATAAAAGCCATTAATGTAGTCCCTTTGTAATAGGCAACTTTTGCGCCTATTCGTAGCAACGAAAATCACTAATCTAATGCAAAGATAATACCCCAAATCCGTCCGGCCGTTTCAAAAATACGGCCGCTAAAATGCGATTCCAATTTCCTCAATTCAAATTACAATTTGAATTGGAGATGCAACCTACCGTTCTGTTTCCAAGATCGTGCACCCTGCAGTTGAGCTGGGCTGTCTTCCCGACGAGTGCAGTGACGTTTCTGGAGTAAGCCAGGTCAAAATGCGGCCCGCGCTGCGTCAAGCCCAAATCCACGTCTGTGTATTCGACCTCCTGCACGCCATCTCTGCCCACGCCGTTTGTATTGTCCGTGCAACCTGGAACAATACGAGATTTGGATTAGGAATTGTGTTGTTAATTGACCTTTGTTTTGTTAATGATTAGTAATGGTCCCGAGACAAATAATTGATCTGAATTGTCGAAAAACAAAAGAATGCAGTTTGATTCTGTACCTATTTAAATTTAAGCTTTTGAAAATTTTTAACTATTTCACTACGTAGTGTGTTTATATTTTTTTTAATTAAGAATAAAAAAATATAAAATAATAAAATATTAGCTTTCTGCTTATCTTTATCTAATCTTCAACTGTACCAAATTAAAAAAAACCGGCCAAGTGCGAGTCCGACTCGCACACCTAGGGTTCCGTAATCCAAACTTAATGCATGGTTTTCAATTATTGTAACTTTACGCCTGCCGTTTAAGTTGACAAATTTATATATGCGGGTGCTTGCATACATTTAGTATGAAACGAACTACTTGCATAAGTTGGTAATGATTTTTCCAGTGATATAAATATTATTTACCAATTTTTAGATTTATTCTTATACGTGTACTGAAAGGTCTTACTTCTTGCCAAATTTCAGAATTCTAGCTCAACGGGAAGTACCCTATAGGTTTTCCAAAAAGTGCGTTTTCATACAAAATTTGTGCATAAATGGCTATTACTTTTTATTGCGTTAACTTAGAAGTGTGATTTTTTCAAGGCATCAAGACGTGACTGACCTCCGTATTTGACAAAAATTTCAGCTTAATCCCTTTACGCGTTTTAGAGAAAAAGGTCTTGACAGACGTACAGACGGACAACAAAACGATCCTATAAGGGTTCCGTTTTTTCTCTTTGAGATACGGAACCCTAAAAAATGAGATTATAAAAAATAAAATAATAGTAATTTGTGGACTTCACTATATTGACCTAGCACAAATCTAATGTATTAGCTACTAGAGAAAAAAATATAATATTCTTTTATACAGGGCTAAATGTAATTAGCGCAAGACTTCTTGCAGGCAGCATGTCTACATCAATACCAACAACATTTGCTCTACGACTTTTTACGAATCTAGATAAATAGCACAAAAAAAAATAAAAACAAAAAATGTTTGCTCCCTCTGTTATTTATTACTCTGTATCTTGTAAGAATGACGCGCGGGAGCCCGTATCTTGCCGCGCGCGTTTCCCGCGCTATTTTCTTAGCCGCACGCAGACTAAATGATACTTCAGAGGCAATATATTAATTTTGTATGGGAATATTAAAATTTTATTATTTTATTAATTTTCAAAAGTCGTAGAACAAATGTTGTTGGTATTGATGTAGACATGCTGCCTGCAAGAAGTTTTGCGTTAATTACATTTAACCCTGTATATTTAAGATTTTTAATAAATAGAGAGCAAATCAAATATCACAGTTTAAATGATCGTAAGTGAACCAACACTTTTATTAGACAGAGCTTTACAATTTACATTGCATTAGAGGAGTTTACCTCCGACTCACATGATACCGATTTAAAAAGTACTGGCTACTTCTCGAGTATTGTGAAGAGGTTTGCAAATGTCCTACTCGAACCCCCATCACAGGTATCTCCGGTCATGGCAGATCCATTACTGTTATGCCCTATGCTATAAAAATACTTAAAGATGTTGTACATGTAATTTAAAGGAGATCTAAAGTTAGATAAAGGTGATGATGAAGATGTTAGCTCAAAAAAATAAAGAATAATATTAATTTTGTGTTAAATAACCTTCACAACTGGGTATAATAATGAAATTTTACTAACACATTTTCTCCAAAGCTTTCAATCTTTGATCACCGAAATCATTTACGTAAAAGCAAAATTCGTTTTACTAAAACGCTTTAAACGTTACATGTAAAATATAATATCAGGCAATCCGTCTGTCCTGATTTCTGTGTCATTATTATAATCAGACATTATCGGCCGTATGACCTGACCTTAAGTTCAATATTATTCATTAATAACAATGTTTTATTACAGTTTACAATTGTAAAAAAAAAATGTTTTCCTTGGAATCGTATGCGGTTACAAATTATTCCGCAATGGATTAATTTGTAAGCAAACTAATCCATTGCATTGGGAGCATTTTGTAGGAGGCAAGACTATACTTAACAACTTAGACTTCAATCTCAATAAAATATAACCAATGTCACTCCAGAATAAAGTTAATTTCTGTTACTGAAAAAAATTTAAGATTGGGTTTGTATATCCGAATTTATTCGATTAGCCCACACAAACAAACAAACATACAAACTATCTCTTTAATACTTGCATTTAACATTCGTGATGGTGGTGGTGCTCGTGACTTCGTTTTCGTAGCGTAGTTCTATTAAAATCAAAGTGAAAATTTAAAAAAAAAAATGTTGTTCTTTGCTAGCAGTGTGCCTAAATTCCTATTTCCCGTAGGAATGACCGATTTTACCGCAGTAAAAAGAATTCTATATTTTGACTAGATTCAGTATCTGTACAGGACAAAAAACTTCATTCGAATCCGTCCAGTCTTTTCGGAGATTAGCCTCACATCGCTAACAATTAGTTTTTCGTAAATATATTCAATGTACAGATACACGGATTTTACTGTTATATTATGTGTCTAGAAATACTATGCAACATACGTGACTTAAGTTACATTTTATTTAACCAGTGCGACGTGAACTTAACACACTTGATATGCTCGTACTGGATAAATAACAACTCTACGGTTGTATGACATTTAACAACGCTTCATCGTTCATCAATTATTTTACACATCGTGTAATAATAGACCAATAAATCCACGGAAACCTGTGACTATTATATACATTATGCAAAGTATAAGAAATATTACGAACAAACCAAAGTCGTATTTTATTGATCGATCTAGAAACATTATTATGATCAAATGACATTTAACAACAATTTAGTTAATTATTCTACGCATCGTGTGATAATAGATCAATAAGCCATGAAAATCTGTGACATAAGTGAGGGTTTAGGTCACGTTGTATTCTGAAATAATAATATGACAAACGTTACAATGCAATGTTTTATTGATCACGAGAACATGAAAATCTATGAACATTTAATAAATTTAGTAAGAGGTAGTGCCACACTGCATGCTCGCATGCAGCCGAATTGGGCCTACACGACCGGGGAGGTACCTCTCGCTTACACGAGACCGGCACGAAGTGACAGCTGTGCTGTCGCGTTTCGTGCGGTGTGTAAGTAGCCGGTGGCCCATGGAGGAGGGAGGAGAAAGGGGGGCAGCGCATCTGTATAGTCTTTATGCAGATGTCTATGGGCGTCGGTAGTCATGAAAATGGCTACAACTGCCCGTTTGCCCCACTATACCATAAAAAAAAAAAACATTATATTATGGTTATAAGACATTTAACAACAATGAACTTAGTCAATCGTTTCATATATCGTGTAATAATAGACCAATAAAGCCACGGAAACCTGAAACTTAAATACATATTACTTAGGGTATAGATCCCGCTGAGTTCTGAAATTATATTACGGAGGATACAACACCATATTTTATTGATTACGGAAATGCGGTCGTTCTATAAATGCTATATTACGATTATATATGACATTTAACAATAATGAAGCTCATCCATCATTTTATACATCGTGTTATAATAATAGACCAATAAAGCCACGAAAGTCCGGTTTTAGGTCACTCCGTGTTCTAAATATCACAAACGATACAACGCCATGTTTTATAGATTACAGGAACACGGTAGATTATATATAAACATTATATAATTAAATATAATATTTAATAACAATGAAATTTCTCAATATTTTTACGGTATGTTAATAGACCAAAGTCACGGTAACCTGTGACTTAAGTGTGAGTTTAGATCACGTTGTGTGCTAAAGTAATATCATGAACGATACAACGCCATGTTTTATCGATCACAACAACACGGTGGATCTATAAACGTTGACTTTTGTCTTCGGAGCGCATTACCGGCCCCATTCATAGCGAAGACAGCCATTGTCCCGCCTGATTCATTGCGCTATATATCTGCTGTGCTGCTTGTTATGTATCCAACGAATTTCACAAGAAATTTATCTATGCTAAGTTTTGAAATTTCACATTCGGCTTTATATACGAGTATGCTTTGTTGATTTAATGTTCAGATTTTTTAAAATGTTGGAGAATGTTATACTTAAAGTATTAATAATTTGAAATTTTGTTTTTTTTTGTTTTTAGTATTGGGTGCTAATCGAGAAGTTTGTGCTATTTTCATGACTGTCGAGGCCCATATAAATCTGCATAGAGGTTATACAGATGCGCTACCCCCTTCCTCCTCTCCCCTTCATGGGCCACCGGCTACATACATATCGCAGAAATCGCGACAGCACTATCACTTTAAGCCGGTATGGTATAAGCGAGAGGTACTTATTCGTAGTGCAGGCCCAAATCGGCGGTATGCATTCTGCGTGGCGCTACCTATAAGATTGTTTCTTAGTTTAATCTAATTATGAATTTTAAGCCTGTTTCATCAATTTAATAAATGTTTTTTCAGTAGTACCTACCTGCCTACATAAAAATTATTAGATATTGTTTAGTTTTGAATTTTTCGAGTATATTTCATTGTATGAAATTTCATACGCCGCTAAAAAAAGGTTAATCAAATTTTGTTAAAGTATACATGTGTGCCTATTTAAATTTTTTTTTTTAGTATAAGGAGGCAGACGAACGCCTTTTAGTGATTATTTCCATGACCATTGGCATATTTTTTCTTCTTCTGATGGGCAAGCAAAACTCTAGGATAACTAAGTATAACATAGTATAATATATAAGTAACAGGGGTATATATAAGTTTGATAAAAGCGAGACGCATTAAATGAAACTACATATTTAGTGTATGTTTCCAGGCTCTAAATAATAGATCAACTGGAGTAATAGCTTAGCCACAGGAATTATTTAAAAAAATTCTCACTTCGTGCACGCTGTATCGTCAGCTCATCGCGAAGCTGGCTGACTATGGACGGCCGGGGTCATTCACCCCCGTGTGAGGTTGCCCCTCGCTGTAGCCGCCGGATCAAAGCATGTAAGTACCTTTATTCGATATTTAAGTTCTTTGAAAAAAGTATTTTCGTTTTTTCTCGTAAACTATATTTAATAGTTTGGGATTAACTGTAGGCACTTACCCCCTTATTAATAAACATAGAATAACTCTATCCAAGGAATAACCTTGTAATAAACTGACATCTGTCAAATTCCATAATAAAAAAACACAAAAAAGAATGGAATTTGACAGCTGATGTCAGTTTATTACCAGGTTATTACTTGGATATAGTTATTCCATGTTTATTAATAAGGGGGTTATAGTATAAATGTAGTTTAATTTAGTGCTTCTCGCTTTTATCAACGTTGTATAATATAATACGCTAGTCCATTTAATCTAAACTGATCTTTCTAAGACTGCCAACTATAAGTCTTCTATACTTCAACCTTCTAATCGCCGTACAAATATTTTTTTGTTTTGGCCAAGCTCATGTTGTGAGCACAGTTTAACGTTTGTAATTAAAAATCTCTTTTTTTTACCTCACTTCACGTGAGGTAAAGTTACTATAACCGTAAAAAGTTATGCGACATTTTAATTTCACGGTGACGAAGCAATTTGTTACAAAATGGCCGACAGAATGTTCTGGAATTGCACACGGTAATCAAATGATAGTCTGCGTGGACAAAATTTATGGCAATTGTATAAATATTACGCGCGGCATTTTTTTTATGAAAGCTCTTTGTGGACAGAAGTAATGAACATATTTTAAAATAAACCTGTTACAGATAATATATGCGCATATTTATTCCTGTGATACCTCTGTAGACACAAATAATAATGTTGAAAAATATAAAATTTAAAGTAAATACATAACGGCTTTGTGCAATCCGGAAAAAGAGACAAATGAAAATAAAACTTTTGTAAGAGATACCGTCATTGAGGTGTTGCAGTTGAATGGGATCGTCACGATCGAGGAAGGTAACTCACGTTCACACATTTTTTTATAGCATAGGGGGGCAAAAAAGATATTGGAGCCATTTTCATGACTACCAACGCCCATAGGCATCCGCATAGAGGTTAGATTGGTCATTGTCCCCCTTCCTGCTACATTAATGGGCCACCGGCTATACACCGCACAAAACGCGACAGAACAGCTGTCACGCCTGTTTCATGTAAGCGAGAGTGCCTACATGCATGCAGCACTACTTCCTGCAGCAAATCCAAAAAGCCGACAGACAATTTTTCACTCTGTTACTTCTAAATTCATCAAAATAACCAATTGGCTTATATTATTCTAGAATAAGTAAATACGTAGATTTCTCTAAATTATGATCAGTATTCTTTCAAATCAAAAGCTCAAATAAACGTGCGTTATAAATAACCTCGCTATAGAACTGTAATATCAATTGAAAACGACAGCCTGGCGGGAAGAGGGTTTTGTTTTCCTTTTACTCTGCACAGTAAATGGAAAACGAAATTCCCTTCCCGTTTCGAAACGAAATTTTCTCTTAGCTGTAGCTGAGCAATCAGATCATTTATTGGCAAATGACTAGAATGTCTATCTCTAGAGAATATGAACATACATGACGTCCATTCATCCCACTTTCTGATTAGGCTGTCCGAAACTCTCATAAAGCGTTATAAACTTGGTAGCGTGGCAGTGAAGGCAGGCTTGACGCATATTGCAGAGAGATGCTTGCCCGAACATAGCGTCGGCTTACTGCAAGAACTCATTAACCGACATTTACGAAACTTTGAAAAACCAATTATTTATTGATAACATAAATGTTAATATATTAACGTTACGACATAAATGTTAATATATAGGTAGTGTTTATATTGTTGACATGACATATTAATGAATAAATAAATAAACAATTAAATACTATAAGTGTTATTACCAAAACTAATCAATTAATTAGTTTTGGTTTCAATAATAACATTATAATATATAAAAAATAATGAAAAAAATGATTTCTTAAAGTTTCGTAAATGTCGATTAATGAGTTCTTGCAGTAAGCCGACGATAGATGCCCATCTAATTCGGCTGCGATTCCGTACTGGTAACTTTGGTGGTGTCTTTCACGAATCGATTTATATTATATTGATTAATTTTAAAATATGTCGCGTCAATATTTGTTAGAGGGATAGGTACTCTTAATTAAAATCTAACTGAATTTTACTGTCTTTATTGCACCGATCCGCAAAAAAAACTTGCCAATAGGTAATAGTTTGTCAGAGGTATTTGACGACCAGACTGGCGCAGCGGTACAAAGGTCGGATAAGCAGAGCATATTGCGCCAGAGGTCAGAGCCAGGCCAGCCAGTCAGGCCAGAGGTTCTAATCCCGCTTTGGTCATGGATGTTTATCAAAGTATTATATTGTACATATTTCTATAATAAAAAGTCTTAAATATATAAAATTTCTTAAATGTATAAAACGTATATTGTCCGTTGTCTAGTACCCGTACCTAACACAGGTCTTTACGGTACTTAACACGGGGCTAGGCTAACAGATATTATCATAATCTTGCAGCTTTGAGGTATAATTTTAGCTTTTACCTTCCGCTATAGTATTTAAATAAAAATATAAGCAAATGTTAAAAGAGAAGATGGCTGTTTTTTTGGGACCCAATTAAAAACATAACCAAAAACGAAACAACGCCACAAGACTGCATAGGTAAGTTTGGTCTTCGCGTACTATTCATAAATAATTAATTTATGATTGCTGTAAAACATCTGAAATTTCTGGATTGTAAAATACCTACTTAAATGAACCACTATAAAGTGCGTTATAGTAGTCTTATTCCAATGTGTAATATTGATAATATAATAATTAGACGGATATATCTACTGTGTAGATATCATATGTCACTATCGATATCACTAATGTTAAAAAGAGGAACGATTTTGTTTGTTTTAACGAATAGGTAGTAGATTCATAAGTAGTAGATCGATTAACTATTGTTTGACTAACAGGATTGTTAAGCTTAGGTAAATTAAACTATTTTAATTAATTATTTATTTTAAGAAAAACCACGAGCTTACTATAATCTGTCACAGAGTAGAAGTAAACATAGACTACAAAGACTTCATAGACGAAAAAAGACAAGCGCGAGTTGCTATTAAAGGCGCGAAAATCAAATTACATTTTAAGTAACACAGGATAATTTTATTGTGATTAAACCATTTTTGTTTTTGACGCCCAACGAAGTGGGCATGGGTCGCCTAGTCGTAGATAAACGTAATGATTATGATTGCAATGATAATGACAAATTTTATGACAATAATTATTTGTAACATGATTATGATTATAACGATAATGATGATGGGAATTATTTGTAATATGATTATGATAATAATGATAATGATGATGAGAATTACTTGTAATAATTATGATTATGATTAAACCGATAATGACGATGAGAATTATTTGTTACATGATTATGATTATAACGATAATGATGATGAGAATTATTCGTGACATAATACCGTACGTGATGTGTTAGAAGCTGACATGATGTGACCCAAATATCTAACACCTAAGTTAATTAATTTTGTGCGTATTGTGGGCCGGCCACATCGTGCACGAAAATGTTACCCTTTCGCTAGGAAAAGGCCGTGTAATCTTTTTATGAAAAGCTCAGCGTTATAGATTCGATTAATAAAGGGGACAAATAATGAAGGGTCGTAATTTATTTCGCAACATGACAAGTTTTGTTCAATTTGTTTGGAGTTTGCGTTGAATTAAATTAAAATTCATGTTCTCTCGTAATTCTAATATTTAAAAGCTTTACAGATTTAAAAATGTCGTTAAAAATCCGTGTTAACGTCACAGGCATGATGTACGACACAAACTGATGAGATTCAAAGTCGAATAAAAATGTACCTACTTAATATATTAAAAGGGAAAGATGTTTTGTTTCTTTGTTGAATAGGTTCCAAATTCGGTACAAAAACCGGGTAAACATGGTAACGATATGTCGTTCTACATATTTTTTCGAGGCTATATTTTTTTAAAACAAATTTTTGCTGACTTACCGATCCGCGCCTAATTCGTTGGACATGGACCAACGAATTAGGCGCGGATCGGTAAGTCAGTAACAAAATGATAACTAAAAATCTTGTATCTAGCAGAATTATTTATAGGAATTTTTTGGCCTAGAACCTATGGCCATGGAACGTATACATATTTACATATCTGATAGATGCAGTTGAACAAAAATAATGCAAGATGTTCGAGTTATGCTTAATATAATGAGACAAACAAACAGTTGAAGCTATTAGGTGGCGCCCATGGATCCCCACAATTATGCATACCTACTGTTTGCCCTCCTTTATTCCTTCCCGCCAATGAGCTACTGTTATCTCACAAACTGTATGAAACGCGAAAATATAGCTTTTTTATAGTATACGGAGGCAAACGAGAAATCGGAGCCATTTTTATGACTACTGACTCTTTTATCCTCCCATCTCCATGGGCCACCGGCTACTGACCGCACGAAACGCGACCGCACAGCTGCCGCTTTTCGCCGGTCTCGTGTAAGCGAGAGGTACCTCCCCGGTCGTGCCGACACAATTCGGCTGTATGCAAGCATGCAGTGTCGCAGTACCTCAGTAGTATCAAGCTACTACGCTACTTCTAACTGATACAATGATAAAATATGAAAACATCATTGTTAATACCATCTTCTACATTAACATTTAAAACAAAGTCCAACAAAACAAAGAACTCTAAGTAATTGATAAACAAAACAAGAGGGTATTCTTCGTCTTCTGGTTATATTAAGCGTAAGTACTAAAAATCAATTACTTATTTGAATGGCAAAGCAGTATTTTTTCTAAATCTTCGCTCAAGCATACCCTTGTTATTCAAATACGCAATTTGAAAGAGCATTTAAATATTCTATTCAATTTTCAAATTCAAATTCAGAAACTTGTAATTCCCGCTCCGACAATCGTCCAATCTTACAATACACGTTCCGTTTGGTAAAAAAAAGATATTTCACCGTTAAATGTGTATAAACGTCTTAATGTTGGCTAATGGAGACTGGTCTTGATTAGAGTGGCCGCGAGTAATCTGTTGGATTATTGCGAATCCGGAAAATACGTTTTGCTAAGTCCCCCTTTTTAAATGTCGCTATTACTGGGGCGTTTTGTTTTTTCGGCATAAATTATCTGGATGGCCAGGAATATTTGATTAAAACAGATCCAGGATTTGGTTGAGACAACGCAAGGAGAATAATGTTTCTTTAAAGTACGCAGACTTTTCGCGATATTTATAGGCTCGTTTGGAGGCTCGGAGTTCTGTATATAAAAGGCTTTTGCTCCTTTTTCATTTGAATAAAGCATTTAGATGGATTTATCTTTATCAGCCCTTAGGGGTTCACTGCTGGACTCTTGAACGCCAAGATGGTTAACTGCAACTAGCAACCCATGGCCACCTTCTACCTAAATGATCGACGAACATGTAGTAAAAGGTAGCGCTTCGCTGCATACATACATCCGAATTGAGCCGGCACTAACGTGGAGGTACCTCTGGCTTACACGAGACCGGTGTAAAGTGAAAGCTGAGCTGTCGTCACCTCCCCAGACCACCGGCTACTTACACACCGCACGAAACTCGACAACACAGCTGTCACTTTACGACGGTCTCGCGTAAGCTCCACTTAGCGAACGTCGACCTTATACTTTATGTGATTTAGTATACTTTAGTCCCCGTAGACTTGCTAACGAATATTATCGAAAAAAGAAGGACCTAGCATAACATTAACTAAAGCGCGTTGAGCTAGCGTTAAATCGCGGACGAGTTATGAATTTAGTGTCACGTTTCGGAAGCGTAGTTAGAACGCTTTGGTTGGAGACTTCAAACCTGTGATTGTGATATTGTGAGAGTAAGTACATAGGACTACGATGAATTTTTCCAAAATTTTCCCCCTAAATCCGCCTAAGTAGTAGCTAAGTAAGTAAGTAACTTAATAATATCTAATTGCATAACGTCGTTGAAGATAGCACCATTCACGATGAACACTAAGGAGGCTGTCTATGCGGGACCTGACTTGTCTTATCCAAGTTCGTCCTAAACGAGGTAGTGCTGCATCCACTTTAGAAACAACAGCGCATATTTTTTTTCTGTTGATTAGGTCACGTTAGTCAAGCTGCGTGCGTACCGTGAATATGTATTTGTATTACGTGTCCTAGATAGACATACCGCGAAAATTTAAATCCCGTAGAAAATAGAAAGTCATCCCATGGCATCCCTTAGGAACGTTTTTCAGGATAAAAACTATCTTATGTGTTAATCAAAGTTACTTGTGTGTGCCAAATTTTATCAAAAATCGGTTCAGCAGTTTTTGCGTGAAGGAATAACAAACAAACGAACATTTAAACTTTCGCATTTATAATATTAGTAGGATTAAGAACGTTAGTCTGTGGATTGAACTACTTTTTTTTATTTATTTAGTTGTAGAGATATGCATATTGCACAGATAAATCTGACCTGCGCGGGATTCGAACCGTACACCTACCTACACATAGCCGATCAGTACTCCAACATCGGACGCCATTTTGTTTGAAGTTCACGAATCAGTGGAAAATTCTTTCCCACTTTAAAGTTGATTGTTCATTATTGTTCTCCGTGAAATGTTCGAGTTGTGTACTAAAATATTTAAACACTCCAGTGAATAGCTGGAAATGTTTCATCAAAATCCAAAGTAAGTTTCCGCCTCGTAATCATTTATTAATTAATTATTTATTAGCCTTTGTCGTGATCAAAGATAATTGTTTTTTATTACTTCTGTAGCTAAGCAATCAGATCATTTAATGGCAAATGACTCTTTGGTTTCGTATCTCTAGAGAATATGAACATGCATCCTTGCATCCCACCAGTAAGAGGTAGTATCACACTGCATGCTTGCATGCAGACGAATTGCCGGCAAGATCAGGGAGACCGCGCGATTACACTTTTTACATTTCGTGCTATGTGTAAGTAGCCGGTGGCCTATGGAGGTGTGAGGAGAAAGGACGGCAGCGCATTTGTATAGCCTCTATACGGATGTCTATGGGCGTCGGTAGTCATGAAAATGACTGACTGCTCGTTTGCCCCCGTATACCATAAAAAAAACATATTTTAACGAACGCTAAGATTGTCTATCTTCTGCTAGTCGCATCCATTCTCTACCGAGTTGCACCGATCACAATTAACTACTTTTAATGTTGAAGTGATGGCTACACTTGGTTTAAAATTACATATAGTTTTTCACTTTATTTACCCTTGATGATAATATGGTCCTAATTTTCTTTTACAACTAAAGACTATTCTAGTATCTAGTATTACATAAGCTGATTTTTTGTAATTTTTAACCCCCCCCCTCCTTGATATTCACAAATGAACGTAATATTTACACTGATTTATGTTGACAAGGGTCAGCAAAAATCAGTGTAAATATTACGTGAATTTGTAAGGAAATAAGCAAAGCACAGTACCCTTTCATCCCCTTTCAGTGCTTACGTAATACATGTGTTATGGTTGAGGAGAAAATCTTAAAATGCTACACGAATAACAGCTAAGTAGCTATCGTGACTCCACTTTCCTATGCTACGTATGACGCTTACGTGAACACATAGTTTTGAAACTCCTACGCTGATAAAGAAATTTTCGCTTGAAAACTAACTGAAATCGTTTATCAGAGTCGATAAATGCCGTTATTTTACCATTCAGTAAGAGCTAGTGTCACGCTGCATGCATGCAGCCGAATAGGGCCGGCACGACCGGGGAGGTGCCTCTCGCTTACACGACATTGGCGTAAAGTGACAGCTGTACTGACGCCTTTTGTGTGATGTGTAAATAGCCGGTGGCCCATGTAGGAGTGAGAAGGATGGAAGGCAACGCATCTGTAAAGCCTCTGTGCGGATTTTCATGGGCGTCGGTAACGAAAATGGCTCCAACTACTCGTTTGCCGCTTAATAATATAAATAAAAATATGCGACTCATTTTCTCAGATACAATATACAAAATTAGCCTTCTATGTTCGAACTAAATCTTTAATCTAAAACGGAGTCGCCATTTTGATGTTCGAACGAAGTTAGTTCTTGTAAGTTGTGTTCAATGGTCGTGTTCACCCGAGGTTATCTTCAATGGCTTTCAAAGTCTTAAGAGTATTTCAATAGCGGGCACATATTGCAGTTTGATAGACAAAACTTCGAGACGTGAGCCAATAGGAAAATTCAGTTAGCCCGGACAGCGTATAGAGCTAAGTCGCAAGTTATTTGAGAGTTGTGGTTTCCATTCGTAGTAATTGAAATTTGTTTTTAGGGTTTACTCTTAAAGAAATGAAATTAGGCACCGTGTGAGAAATAATGAGGTTGCGAATATTGTGACGTTGCGAAATATCGCATATTTTTCGCCCTTATACCCGTGCCGACCGACTTTGTAACGATGAAGTGAGAGATGGGTATGAAAGAAAGGTGTCCTGCTCTGTTGATTCGGAGTTGTAGAAAGAATAGTAGTAGAAAGGTTAACAAAACTGTTATACTTCAAAATTAATATTAATTAACTTTTATAAGGGTTAATGCCACGCTGCACGCATCCATGTAGCCGAATTGAGGCGACACGACCGGGGAGATACCTCTTGCATACACGAAACCGGCGTAAACTAACAGCTGTGCTGTCGAGTTTCGTGCGGTGTGTGAATAGCCGGTGGCCCAGAGAAAGAAGAGGACTCTGCATTAACTCTAT
>LUGF01020283.1:95373-110864 GCA_001625245.1 Calycopis cecrops
GAGGACGCCTGAACATGTGACTTGTGCTCGGTTCGCAATTACATGGCAGTATCAAATGGACGAAATTCACTGTGCCACATTTTATGCAACTCCAAAACCGCATACCCATAGAACTATAATGGACGTTTTAAAGCTATGGACATAGTGTACAAGGTTGATACAAGCGAGAGGCATTAAATTAAACCACATATACTATAAGTGCCTACATTTATTCTGAAACTATTAAAAATAAGCTTACGACAAGTATACGAAAATACTTTTTTCTAACAAGTTAAACAGTGAAAATTCATAAACATGCTTTGTAACGTCTCGTACAGCGAACGGCAACCTCGTTCGGAGTGAATGACCCCGGCCGGTCAAAGTCGGTGATCAGCTGCGATACAGCGTGTACTAAGTGAGAAAAAACTTAAAAAAAATCCTGTGGCTAATTTATTGCTCCGATTGAACTGATTTTTGTTGTGTAGCCTGAAAATAATACACTATGTGGTTTCATTTAATGCCTCTCGCTTGTATCAACCTTGTATTTGTATTAAGGATTTGATAATGTCGTCTTAAGTTTACGTGAATATTACTCATCTATATTATACGTGAGGCAAAATATTTAGGAACATACGACAATTGCGCTAACGGAGGAGTCTGAAAATTGGCACACTTATAGTTTACGAGTAAGAGAAGATACACCCCCGATGCCTCGGAGAGCACGTTAAGCCCTCGGTCCTGCGCCTGATTTCTCTCCGGTCGTGTCGGACTGCCATCCCATCGGAATAGGAGAATGAGGGAACATAGAGTGCAATTTTTGGTTTTTAAAATAACTGTCCTACATGGATTGGATATATTAAGCTATTCTGTGAATTTGTCTCTGTCATGATACCACCGTAACTTTACATGCCACCGGATACTTACAAAATACGAAACGCAACATTTCGTGTTTTGTAAGTATCCGGTGGCCCATAGCAGCGAAGATGGATAGGAGGGCGACGCATTAAAAATATGGTTTTAGAAGGTTTCGGTAGTCATCAAAATGCTCCATGCTCTTTGTCTATACTATAAAAAAATGTTTGATAAAACTTAATAAAAATATCATCCCCTTATTCAATCAAATCATTTTCATTAGTGAGAAAATGAGGCAACAAGGTATAATTGAATTCGAGTTTCGGAGAAGTGGAGAATTTCGCAGAATTGAAAATATCAAAGAAATCTCTTTATTATATTTATTATATTAATATAACTTATTTAATACAAGTCTCTGTATATAAAAAATGATGTTTGTCTGTACGTCATCGATGAACTCAAAAACATCTCTCTCTCATCGGTCTCATTATTATTAAAACTGGTATAATATAATACCTATACATGTATTTTTCCACAGAGGTTTGATATGCTCATTGATGCCACTGGCCACCAGGTGGCGCTGCAAAGTAGCAGCTTCCCCGTTCAACCGATTGCCATGAAAATCGATATGATGATGTATTTTAATGGGTAATTGTAGGCGTAGTAACCCCGGTTACAGCTAATACTTATAATATGAATTTCCATCAAGAAGTGACGATACATTCCATCAACTATAACTTTTAAATAATTGTTACAAGTGATGCAACATTCTATGTAGATGCTCCATAGTCCATGGGTAACGTGACCTACATAATCCGAGACTAACTACATTAAGTGATGGTTCGCATAACCTTGTTTGTGTCCGCATGCATGATAATTTGTAGCGTGTAAAGGCAATTAAGTGAAATAGAATGTTGTTAGGGAAATCTCATAAGTTTACTAGCTGTGCTCTGCGGTTTCACCCGCGTAAGTTTCGATGCCGTGGACACGTCGAGATGAAAAATGGATGTTGGCCGATTCTCAGACCTACCCAATGTATAACTTCATGAGTAGGTCGAGCTGTTCGCAGGAGTATGGTAACTAACATTGTGACACGAGAATCTATATATACATAATCTATATAATAATAAAACTCAAAGGTGACATAGCCATCTATCAACGCACAGCCCAAGCCAGTGGACGAATCGGGCTGAAATTTGGCATCCAGGTAGATGTTACGAAGTAGGCATCCGCTAAGAAAGGATTTTTAGAAAACCAACCCCTAAGGGGCGAAATAGGGCGTAGCAGTTTATATGGATTTCTTCGAAATTAATCGCGAGTGAAACCGCGGGGCACAGCTAGTTTTATATAAAGGTTCATGAAGATATGGTGTGTTTGTGGTGAATCTATGAAATGTTCGGTATCTTTTTGGTATCTGATAATAAGTTATAAAGTTTACTTACCTAATATTATATTTACATTTCATAGATATACGATGAAACCGGCGCATACTTTTATCTAGAAAAAATCTTGTATCACAGTGTTTGTAGTCAATTTACACGAGACCGACCGGCGTAAAGTGAAAGCTGTGCTTTCGCTTTTCAGGAGGTGGTTAAGTAGCCGGTGACCCTTGGGGTTGGAGGAAAAAGGATGGCAGTGCATCTGCATAACCCCTATGCGTATGTCTACGGGCGGTGGGTATCACAAAAATGGCTTTATGCCATAAAACCAAATGTTTATATATTTTTTGTATATTCAAGGAATTTTTATATGCGTCAGATGTAGGAGCGGCGGAAATAAGAAAATGCCGAGGATTCCATCCTGTATATCGGCGTCGAGGGTAGTTCACATTATTACGCTCCGGAGTTAGACTTCTGAGACATTTCTTAATAGATCGCATTGTGGACGCGGTACAGTTACTGACAAAAAATATATTTTTTAGTATAGAGAGGCAAACAAGCAGTCGGAGACGTTTTCGTGACTACCGTCCTTCTCCTACCACGGATCACCGGCTACTTACTCACGTACGAAGCGCGACAGCACAGCTGTCACTTTAACCCGTTGTCATATGAGCGAGAGGTCTCCCGATCGTGCTGCGATTCGGCTGCATGGACAAATGCAGGCTGGCACTACTTCTTGCTATACAAAGTAGATAAAAGCAAGAGGTATTAAATTAAACCAATTATACTATAAGTACAGTTAATCCGATACTATTAAAAAAAAGTTTACGACAATTATACGAAAAATACTTTTTTCAAACAAGTAAAATAGCAAAAAAAAGGTAATCATGCTTTGTACCGGCGCGTATAACCTCGCACGTGATGAATGACCCCGGCCGCTCATAGTCGACGATCAGCTGTCGTACAGTGTATATGAAGTGAGAAAAAACTTTTGAAAAATTCGTGTGGCTAAACTATTGCGCCGATTGATCTGATTTTTGTTGTGTAGCCTGAAAATGATGCACTAAATATGTTTTTTAATTTAATGTCTCTCGCTTTTATTAACCTTGTATAATAAATAGTATAATATGTTGTCCAATGATAAATATCACACACGATAATTTCACCTGATAAAGTTATTATAAAATAGGTGAATTATACTTCAGGAGCATCGGTTAATCCAGTGGAAGAATGTTCGATGCGTCTCGAGCCAAACACTTTGGCAGGTCGTGTCTGCAGCCGGCATTCATCGTTTTACAAGATATCACATTGAAAGACTATGTATTTCATCATCAAAGCGTGACTGAAGTTTACTTGATAAAGTGAAAAGTGTACAAGAGACATCAGCGTTGTAGCGCTGCAAAACGTTATAATAATGTCACGTTAGATTGTTTAATCGCTGATTCCAAGATTTTGCTCCTTGAATCTATTCCAAACGAGTAAACTCAAAGTCTGCTTCAGAAAGCTAAGATAAGTTCACATAAAAATATTAATATAATAGTATTGGTAAGTGACGTATTCGTAGAGGTGAGTCACAAGAAAAACAAATCATTAATGGTCTAATGGAATAAGTTTTGGATACATTAAGATTGATGATGATTTAGTTGAAAAATAAAAATCTTAGTAACAAATACTTCGCACATATTTTCATTGTTACATTTCTATGAAGTCGAATTGAATTCCATTACAATTACATACGAATTCATATATTATAGAATTTAAAATTATTTTAGGAGTTAGATGAGAATCTTTATAGTTTTCTATATTACAGAAGGCAAACAAGCAGTCAAGCAGAGGAGGTTGCAATAGATGATAGTAACGGAGCAATGTATATTTGTCAAAAGTGTCATACATTTGACAAAAGTACAGTGCCATATCCTTTGATTTGCATTTAAAAGAGAAACGCAAACAGTGAAATTCCTACAATCAACACTAGCAAATTCACAAGAGGTACATAAAGAATAGCTCGCATTAATAATGCATAAATGTCGACGTACAAGCCGCCGACTGTACTTGGGAACAAGTTCGAAACTTCATCAGAAAGCGACGTCGGAGTGTGAATAATCCCAGGGAATGCACCAATGTCTAGAACCGTAAGAATGCCAAGTCTTTATAAGCTAAATCTAGGGCATGAAGACATAAAATTTATCGTGACGGCATCCAGGTGCAGTTTTAGATTAATAAAGGGAATATTTGCAATTCTATGCGTATTTATTGATTTATATTTTTCAGGGTTTCTTAATTGTGGGTTAGTAAGTGGTGCATGCTGCTTTGCTGCGTATCGGGCCGGCACGACCAGGGTAGTACCTCTCGCTTACATGAAACCGGCGTGAAATGACAGCTATGCTGTCGCGTTTCCTTCGGTGTTTGAATTGCCAGTGGCCCATTGAGGGAAGTGAAGGAGGGCAACGCATCTGCGTAGTCTTGGTTGTGTGGATTTTTATGGGCGTCGATAATTATTGCAATACTTAAACAACTCGCATGCCCCTCATGACTTGAAAGAAAAAAAAAAGAATTGTTGCTGCACTGCGACTGAACTGGTCACGAGAAGGCCAAGATCCAATACGACCGGACACGACCGGACCGGATATTTGTCTCTGACATTATACAGCCGCAAAGCGACAGTAATAATGTCGCGTTCGTAGCAGTTTGTGTGTTTTCGGTGGCCCATTGGGATGCTTATCCCAATGGGCTACCGACATTTTAAATAACACCATGACAGCTTTGTCATGGTGTTATTTAAAATGTCTTCGTCCGAAAAATCTGCATGTACCTACATGTTTATGGGTCGTCAGTCAGTAAAGGCTGCTTGCCCCCTAAACTGCCAGATTATGGGCTTAAAATTGCCTGATTGTGGGCAAAATTGCCTGATTAATGCCTAAATGATTGTTAGTCATATTAGTTGACTATCCAATTTTGGATTATGAGATCAGATAACGAAAACCGTAAAATTAAACATAAAAAAGTTGAATCGACATTTACTTTATAGCAGGTTTCCTTAAACTTTACAGACTTTACAGACTCAGACCCCTTTCCAGAATTTAAAGACTTCGCGAACCCTGATCAAAGAATATTTTAGGAAAAGAAAACAAGCTTTATTTATGTAATATGCATTATATTAAAAATCACTGTATGTATACAATATTGTTAAGGTTCAACTGAGCTACTGCGGACGCCGGACATATACGCCACGGATCCCCAGATAGTCCGTAAACCCTACTTTAAGAAACCCTGCTTTATAGAGACAATATAAACTACTGAACAGGTTTTGGTCTTCATTACTGAAAAGCTAGTTTAAAATGCGGGATAAAATGAAGTCTTTAATCCTTTGGAATTGCTCTGATTTAACTCATAGGGAATTTAAATTGAGGGTTATACCATTCATTAAAATACGGAATAATTGAGCAGCAATTAATATTATGATGTTTTATTGGCATTATATTTTCAATGGTTTGTTATAATTTTATTTTAATTATGTGTTACTTATTACTATATTATTCATGATAATCTGATTTATACTCCTCGATCGAATTTTTCCAATAGATGTGTTTTAAAATAAACTTAGATAAGACAAAAGTCATGTACAAGTACTACAATGTTCATGTTGTACTTATACCGGTTTATGTGGGGAATTGGATTCTTGAAGTTGTTGATTGATATATGTAGAATAGAATCAACGCTCCATTTAGGCGAATACAACTTTTAAAAAGATGTCAGTCGCCGAATCTAATTCGATAAGGCAGAGCACGGGAAGCTGAAAAAAAATCCTCGCATAATAGACAGTAGTACCAAAAGTCGAATGTCTTCGACCAATGTGTGTTACCAGTGATGACATTCGGAGTCGAGACTTGGCCGCTAAATGTTGGCATGTGAAATAAGTTTAGAGAGATAAATAGCTCGTCACATGACTTACGGGGTTCTTCGGGAAAGGTCTATGCCCATCTGCAGTGATCTTGAATTTACTCTATTTTTTTTAAATTTACTCTCTTTTGGCTTTTACATTTCAATGTTCTTTATATAAGTTAGAACTGAATATTTTTTCACCAAATAAGATGAGGGTCACTCCTAAAAAAATAGATGTCATTTCCCATAAAAATAACTTCACTAATATTATTTTTGGTAAAATTATTTTTAGAAGAGCCCGGTGTGACATTTACGTATTTCTTCGACCTTCAAGTGAATAACCATATTACGTGTATCTGAAATAGGGACTACTTAAAAAAACTGTCATTTCTAATATTCTTACTAAGATATAATGTGAAGGACTTAGGTCAGTTCGTAAGTACATAATCTATGCATTATTAATACATAATATTATTATACATAATAAGGCTGTCTTGCTATCTGAGTTTATCCTAGGTACTTCCTAGTATTTGATTAAATTAAAATTTGATACACCTTTGTAAATTGGATAACAATGCAATAGTATTTTTTTTTATAGTATATGGAGGCAAACGAGCAGTCGGAGCTATTTTCATGACTACCGACACCCATAAACATCCGCATAGAGGTTATACAAATGGGATGCCCTCCTTTCTACTCCCACATCTATAGGCCACCGGCTACTTACACACCGCACGAAACGTGACAGCACAGCAGTCACTTTATGCCGGCCTCGTGTAAGCGAGAGGTACCTCCCCGGTCGTGCCGGCCCAATTAGGCTGCATGCATGCATGGAGCCATCGGGAATTTCTGATGATGGAAACAGGAGGTAGCCGTGGGACTTGCGTTTTCTGTGATCCCCAAGAATGTGCTCAACAGGGCTACCAATACCGGACAAGAGTAAGGACAAACGGGGGCTCGATTGGGTTTGAGGCAGCTGGACAGTTCTCATTTAGGAAAAGTCAGGCCTTTTCGCAGAGGCCAGACTATCGTTGGAGCTATTTTGTTGCCTGTAGATCCGAAACCCTCGAATCATAGCGCCTGAAGGCACCTGCAGGGGCTTAATCGACGATTTTTCTCTAAGTGTTGAGTGCGACATAGGTGTAGGGGCCACCCGGCCTCCTAAACATCATAGGTTTTCTCTGCCTCAACAAAAAAAAGGTAGCAAACAATGTAGACATCACTTGGAATTTGGACTAATTGATTTCTACTGACAAGAATTATCGGGCTAGGAACCGTAACAGAATCTGGCTAGGCTTAATAAGTGTGGGCGAGGTGAAAGCTGATCACGTGAATGCATAAATAGCTACCTACGTAACGGATCCAATCTAGGTATTAAATGACTACATAATAGTATGTATAGAATATGAGGTTGATTGCTTTACCAAATGTCAGATTATATTACAATATGAATGGGGAATTTGAAAATAATTAAAATTATGTATATTATGTTAAAATATATAAATAGGTATTTCCTCTTTATATATTATTAGTCTATAGATATAGATATATTATTTAATCTACTGCCGGAATCTTATACTTGTAGTTTTATCCGTACAAAATATAACATGTTGTTCCTGGCACCTGCCGCAAACAAAAGTTTGTCAAATTCATTTCTTTTTCATTTTAACTGTTTTATTTGCTTAAATATGTTATAATTTATATGTAAAAATTTCAACTATATAATTATATAATTTGTAATACCTTTTGGTTGGTACGCAAACTTAGATATGCGAGTCAGACTCGCATCACACGTGGCCGAAAATTTTAATTAAAAATAACTAAGTATTTATTGTTAACAAATTTAGCATAAATAGATGCTGGTATCCGTGAATGCCTATATGCGATCCTTTATCACTCAAACATATACCTGTATCGGTGGATACAACTCCCAATTTTCTTACATTCTATAGGTACTTTTTTAGTAAGAGGTAGTGGCACGAGCGAATTGGGCCGGCACGACCGGGGAGGAACCTCTCGCTCACACGAGACTGACCGGCATAAAGTGACAGCTGTGCTGTCGCGTTGCGTGCGGTTTGTAAACAGCCGGTGGTCCATGGAGGTGGGAGGAGAAAGGTAGGCAGCGCAACTGTATAGCCTCTATGCGGATGTTTGTGGGCGTCGGTAGTCATGAAAATGGCTCCGACTGCTCGTTTGCCCTCCTATACCATTTTAAAAAAAAAAGGTCCACTACTAGCTTAGTTTCAAATTGATATGTGCTTCTAAGAAGTCGGTTACACAGCAAACGTCTCATTCTTTGTGGGACAAAGCGAAACTTATATGTTTCAACTACAAAGATGTTGGACAATAGAGAACTTGTGTTTTATTTTCTGTTCACCTTTTGTTACCAATTCCAAGGTAAAAACTGTACTGTAGAGAACATTGAAAAGGATGAACTTCCTCTAAGAGATTGAAATGCGAATGTTTTAGAAAATACGTGGAAATGGATGATATTAAAACTTTTTAAAATAATTTTAGTGGTACCCCGTGAGGTTTTACGTTTATTGAATACACTTTTAAGAAGTATGTAATTACAAAACCTGACATTGGTCAGGTTTCGTTGTCATTTTTTTATAGTATATAAGAGAAAGGGAAACGAGCTGTCAGAGACATTTTCTGACAACCGACGCCTATATACATCCGTATAGAGGCTATATCAAGGGCTATACAGATGCGCTGCTCTCCTTTTTCTTCCTACCTCCATGGGCCGCCGGATACTTACATACCGCACGGAACGCATCAGCACAACCGTCACTTTACACGATAAAAATAATTGAATAAATGAAATATGTCAGAATAGGCAAAAATAATCCTCAATGTTTTTTTTTGATAAAATTTTTATGATCTTTTTATTCATGTTATAGGCATCATACGTCATGGATTTATATCTCCACATGGATTCAATCAATTGCTGTCAGAACCATATAACGTGATCCGACGAATCCGATGATACGTAGTGTTGAGGGATTTCAATATCGCCATATCGTAACTTCATGAAGCCGACATCTTGACAGCGTGTTCGAAAATTAAAATTTATTTTTTCATTATTTGCGTTGCATTTTTATTTAATATACTATATTGGTCATTGGATACTTACACACTATACGAAACGCGATAGCATAGCTGTCTTTACGCCTAAGAGCGACAGCACACGCGAGACTTTGAAATGTAGCGACAGGCGATTTAAGGTACAAGTTGGAAGCGAACGACATGAGGTTGCAGCAGCCGACGTGTCGCAGCGACTCTACTGGTTTCTATGTATTTCTATGAAATCACCTCTGTAGTTAGCGAAGCGTCGTCGAGCGGCAGACGCCAGTGTCGTCCGACCGCGGATCAGTTATGTCGCTGTCGCCGGAGCAACGACACGTCCAGTGAGTGTATTTTCAAAATGAATTTTTCCGATTCTCAAGAAGATAAACTTATAAACCAGGTGGCTCAACATCCCACACTGTACGATGCATCTTACAAAAACTATTTCAACACTTAAAATATACTTAATATTTGGAAAAAATTGGAAATGTTTTAAATAAAAGTCATCTTCGTCTTCTTCCTCTTCTAATAAAATATATAAAAAAAATGCGATCACTATTTTTGAACATGTCAGACATTTGGATTCCATCTGCTGTTGCCATCTGCAGTCGGGTTCCAATTCATGACTGCAGCGACAGGTCGTGACGACATGAAACGTGTCTGCAACCTCATGTCATCCGCTTTCAACTTGTACCTTTAGTCGCTTATTAGAAGCCGAATGCACTGACTAGATGCGAAGAGCGCACACTTAAAACTTCAGACGCGGTGACTTAGTCGCTAATGTATGTCAACGAAAGTCAATTAACGTCTAAATGCAGTCGCGACCGCGATACTGTCGCACGACTCTACTGCGACTGCAGAATCCCTGAGTCGTGCGACTGCAGAATCACTGAGTCGTGCGACTACGTCGATGCAGTCGCAAAGTCGCCGGTCGCTGCGTCTATCGCGTGTGCTGTGCCTTTAATCGTGTAAGCGAGAGGTACTGCCCCGTATCGACCCAATCCAATTTAGCGTGGCACTACCTCTTACTGTTAATTCAGTTATCATTAAAATGTAACAAGTGCACTCGAGAATACCGAGACTTCCTATTCAAAACTATGAATAACGTTTCAAACGCAAATAATTCAGACCTTCAACGCCAGGCTGGTTGTCAAACACAAGCATCTGCGTAATTGGTGGGAGGGTGGACGCAGCACCGCCGATCTATATTTTGAATGTAAAGCTTGATTCAACTGTATTCATCTGATGTTCAATAACATAATTACGATATAATTTGGAAGTGATAACTAATCAACGTTATTAGTCCATAATTATTACTATATTTTGCCAACTATAATAAATGCCTAAATGAAAGTCCTCATTAATTACCATTAGCGGTGCCGAACTTTCGATAGTTCTACTATTGAAAGTTGACCTCGAAAATCAGTTAGAATATCGATAGGACTATCGTATATAGTATTGACATTTTTCATACTACTGACACTATCGAAAGTATCGATAGCATAAAATAAGGCGATTCTGTTGATGACCTATAATAGTATCGATACTATCGATAATATCTAACTTTGATAGTCGCTGTGCTATCGATATAGTATCGATAGATATCGATAACTATCGATCGTTAAAAACTATCGATACTATCGATATTCTCACTATGGCCACTTCGATAGACTGTCGATAATCTATCGATATAAGCCTATCGAGCGGCATCACTAATCACCATTGCGCATACTACGCTTGTTACAAAATAGCCACCTGGCAGCTACTGAAAGCAACTGTTTGCGACAGCATAATAATAACTTCTGTTCCAAAATGTCTCTAGCTATGCTGGCTACCTCTTTAAGAATTTCCGAAGCGATTACGGACTGAGTAGAAATGACAAAAGCCAGTTCGAAAACTGTTTATTTCAATAAGTGGTAAAACTGTGGCGTAATTGAAATCCTATCCCAGTTGGAAATGCAACTTCTCAAGAATACCAGCACAATGGGATTCGGAGCAGCTTTGCTAACAGTATTCCCAAGTTTTCACTTCTTGTTTGCTGAGGCAACAGCGATTTGTGAATTTGCAGAATGTTTTCGCTCGGCAACTCAACTTTCCGTACATTTTAAATGATATGTACGTTGGTAACTGCTTTTGACCCAATTTCTGAAGAATCCGTGAATTGTACAAGCAAAGTAAACGATGTTGGTATACATTATGTTGCCTCACATTTAGTTTCATATTTACAAGCAACAAATAATAATCAACAAATGTTACGAATACAAAAGTTTCCATGTATATTTGCTATTATTTCTCGCAAAAATTAAACTACAAAATGGATTTGACTGAAAGTTGTCATAGTTTATATCGATTAAAATCAAAATAACATTTTATCCCGAAACAATGAAAGTAGAAGGCCAATTGCTTATGAGGATGGTAATAGACGTCGGTAGTAAACAAATACACGAGATCGGCATAAAGTGACAGCTGTGCTGTCGCGTTTCGTGCGGTGTGTAAGCAGCCCGTAGCCCATGAAGGTGGGAGGATAAAGGAGCGTATAGCCTCTGTGCGGATGTCTATGGGCGTCGGTAGTCATGAAAATGGCTCCGACTGATCGTTTGCCCCCTTATACCATATTTTTTTTTTTTAATGCTATTGTTTGTTTATAATTTACGCTATAAAAAGTTAAAAGTATCAAGAATAAGACGATTATGATTTTTGCTAAACTAACTGGCTTGCTTACCATTTATCGAACTGATATAATACACAAACTCATAGCTAACAGGCACTTGTTATAGAATGATGATTTATGTTAATTATATCATAAGGTTGTCGATTGTTCTGTTATATATTATGCAATACATGTCTCTACATTAACATTAAACTCCAGAGCGCAGAAAGCACTCCCAAGTCGTGTATATTAATGCGGCATAACGAAGGTCCCAGTTGTGGACAGCAATAAATCGATTCGTGGAATACTAATCCGATAGGATTTGAAATTGCTTGTCGCATTACCTAACAATATCATCTGATTGGCGTGTAATATATACATGTGATTTTGGTTCGCTGTATAGATCATTTGTGGGTTAACAAAATAAGAACTGTCAGATTTTCCTTTGGGATCTATAGATTTGTTAATGTTTCTACTTTTTTACACACATTCACAAACCCAGCTGATACCTTTACAACGTTTATTACAATACAATGAAATCATATGAATGTAGTGGAAGTGGTTTTTTTGAGCAAGTAGGTAGTGATCTGTAATCTCTTAAACCCCTGAAATATGACCGGAAAGCTGCCGAGGTGCCCTGCTGCTGACAGATCCGGGACACCTCAATAGAGGCAGGTGACGGCACCTGCGGGGTTTTAGTGGGTATTCGGCTTAGCCGTGAGTCCCACACATCCAGCGGATCTCACCCAAGACCAGTGGTAGTGCGTAAGGCATTTCCCTGCAAAAAAAATACTCATAGAAAATAATAAAAAAAAAATATTTTAATTATACTTTTATCTTCAGCTGCATTAATCGATAACGAAATAGAGTAGAAACATACTTCATACTACAAATATACTTCAATAAATATTATAAATTAAGAATTTATAAATTCTGGCTAAATTAACTGATTTAAATGTTGGGACAGATTTTACGAAGTTCAGAACATTTTTTCAATGGCGGACTTAGTTCTAAATCTCATTAAGTAACGAAAGTTTGAAAAATGTACAGAATTATAATGCCCTGTTTTAGCTTTATCCAATAATTTAATTTCTTCTCTTTTTCTGAGGTTTTTATAATTTTATTTCAATCGAATTTCTAAAAACATCTCAAGGATATTTTTCTCGTTACGAGTTGAAACGTGTTTACTTACAATCTTTCTTAATACAGAAGCCTATTAAAAGTTTTACTCCTTTGAAAACAACCCTCTATACAAAAGTTTAAAATACGTTAAGCTAAGAAAAATATTTTCAAGAAATTATCTTGTAAATTTAGTTACAAGGGTTGTTATTTATATTCTATAAATAATAAATAATGATCTCCCTGCATTTGATCTAAAGTTAAATATTTATATTTTTAACGCGCTATATTTTGTAATATAATATACTAGCTGCGCTCCGCGTTTTCACCCGCGTAATTTCGGTCCAGTGGAAATATCGAGATGATTAATAGATGTTGGCTGATTCTCAGGCCTACCCGATATGCACACAAAATTTCATGAGAATCGATCTAGCCTTTGGAGGTGTATAGTAACTAACATTGTGACACGAGAATGTTATACATAAATAGAGATTTTCTTAAGATAAATAAAATAAATCATACTATGAAGTTCTAGTTGTGGTTGTTGGCCACCGCGTATCAGGAACTCCTCCATTGCTGGATGGAAAGGGAAGCCACTGCCCTTTAGTAGGTAGGTCACCTGGCCATCTGTCTATATTGACTTTTATTTTTATAGTATCTAATAGCCTGCACCCGTTGTCTTCATACTCATGCAGGATCCCACTGGCCGAGGGATATACCTGGGAATTACTCAGCTAAAACCTCGCCAATCTTATTAAGATTATAAATGCAAAAGTTTGTATGTTTGTTTATTTGTTTGTTACTCCTTCACGCAAAAACTGCTAAACTGATTTTCATGAAATTTGGCACACACATAGAGTATAACTTGGATTAACACACATGATAGTTTTTATCCCGGAAAATGTTCCTATAGGATGCCATGGGATGATTTTCTATTTTCCATGGGATCGAAATTTACGCGGGTGGAACCGCGGGGTGCAGCTTGTAAAAATACAAAGTGAGCAAATTCTCCCACACTCTGATGATGCGAATGACTGGCGATGACATTATTATGTATTTTAAAAGCTTTTAGATCAAATCTTGGAAGCTGAATTGGAACAACTTCCTTTTATGTTGCGGAGTTGAAATTTAATACGTTGATTCAGTTTCGATGACGACGCTATTTTTGCGGTTAGCATGACTTGATTTTATATTCAGGGTTGCCTACAGGCGAATGAACGCGAAAAGTATATAAAAAGATACTAAGTAAAGATACCCAACGTCATATTTACAAATACTAGCTACACTGCTCGGTTTCACCTGCGTAAGTTTCGATCCCGTGGTAATATCGAGATGATAAACTTTGATAAACTTATCGGTGTAAATCTTCAAGGAAAATAACTATTAAATTAATTGAAATTTTATTTTTCGTAAAAAGTAAAGTCGCTTTTCGCTGTCTGTCTGTATGCTTAGATCTTAAAATTTCACAACCGATTTTGATAGGGTTTTTTTGATAGACAGAGTGATACAAGATAGTTTATAATATGTATAATAACTCAATTTTTGTAGTCCGAAATCCACGTGGTCGAAGCTGCGGGTGGAAGCTAGTATAGCATAAAAAACAATCTGCCATTCAACAATAGTTTAACCAAAGATATATAATAACGTTTAACATTATATGTCTATTAGTTATATACCTATTTATTTCATTTGTTAGTCATTAAATTAATATAAACTATATTAACTAGTAGTAAATTACAATAATCGATTTTCATTAAATTAATTCATCGTTCGATCATTATATTCATTTAATTAATTATCGATCCTGCATTAGCTATTCATTCAGTGAACATTTCGAGTAAGTGCATGTTTCGGTCGGGTTTCAAGTTTCAAGTCGATCGTTCGGACAGAGGAGCTTTGGCTACGTTTTATACACGATTCTACCCTTAGGATATTACGTAATCTTATAGAATGTCTATCGTAGACTATTTTATTGAATTTCGTTTTATTTATGGAAATTTCTATCATTTTAGAATCATATTCAAAGAGTCACTGGAAGCTGACTAACCGGCGTGAAGTGACAGCTGTGCTGTCGCGTTTCGTGCGGTGTGTAAGTAGCCGGTGGCCCATGGACGGAGGAGGAGGAAGGAGGGCAACGCATCCGTGTATAAACTATAAACTATGCGGATGTCTATGGGCGTCGGTAGTCACGAGGATGGCTTCGACTGCTCGTTTGCCCCCTTATACTATTTAAAAAAAAAAAAGCTGACTAACCGTATCTTGTGAACAAGAGGTACCTCCCACGTGACGCCTCAATTCGGTTACCATTCAATCACTTAATAATATGCAAAAAAA
Organism: Calycopis cecrops; assembly: GCA_001625245.1. Lineage (NCBI taxonomy): Eukaryota > Metazoa > Arthropoda > Insecta > Lepidoptera > Lycaenidae > Calycopis > Calycopis cecrops. The sequence continues at coordinate 110,638 of LUGF01020283.1, forward strand.
AATTAAAAAGCCATAATTTTTTATCGCACCTTAGGTAGCCGTTATCACCATTAAAAGCATATTTACATCGCGCTCACAAAAAAGGGTAGCCTTTAATGTAAAATCGATACCCCCAAAAATATTAACATACACTTACACGTTCTAAGCAAATAATAACATTATAAAGCGGAATTTTCATACGGCTAATGTATGATACAACTAGGGACCAAGGATAGCTCCTTGGGAGA
>LUGF01020283.1:120379-138159 GCA_001625245.1 Calycopis cecrops
GGGCAAACGAGCATTCGCAACCGTTTTCATGACTACCGACGCCCATAGACGCATAGAAGCTATATAGATGCGTTGCCCTGCTTCCTCCTCCTACCTGGACCACCGGCTACTTACGAACACAGCACAGTTGTCACTTTACGCCGGTTTCGTGTGAGAAATCTGTTCTGTTTTGAAAAAAAGTATTTCTCATGTTACACTAGATTGTTGTGTAAAATTTTATCGTTTGTAATTCAGTTTTTGGGATAAACAGTAAGTAACATACATACAGACTTTGAGAGGTTCACCATGCATGGTGCAGCTGAATTAGGCTAGCACGACAGAGTAGGTAGCTCTTACACAATACCGGCGTGAAGTGACAGCTGTGCTGTTGCATTTCATTCGGTGTGTAAGCAGGCGGTGGTCCATGGAGGGGGGAGGGGGTGGGCAACGCATATGCGGTTGTCTATGCGTGTCGACAGTCATGAAATTGGTCCCAACTGCTCATTTGACCTCTCAAACCATAAAAAAAATACATTTTTGAAATAACACTTCTCTACGCGCGCTTAACTTGGCTAGTAAACTGGAGAGCGCGTTACGAAAATGTGTTGATCGGGCGAGATCGGAAACGTAACTGAACGGAAGTTGTCATTCAAATTCAAAATTCAAATTCGATCTAAGTGAATCTTCCTTATATTTAAATTACATGTTATGTCATTGATATACTATGATAATAATGTGTAGTAATAATAATCAAATAGTAATCAATAATTAAGTTTCACTTAAGTTGTGTGGTCTAAAGCACACACATTTTTTTACATACATATTAGCGGGAATTTATTACATTATCAGGAAGTAGCGCTTGACGGGGTTTGATTAGGGTTGTGCCTTCAGGGCTGCGTCGACAGGTGAGTGGGATTTATTTGAACAAGATTCTGAAGTGAAAAATGCCCAAGAAACGTAAGTGACGTAAACGCGTTAAGTTTCGCTGACTTGATGTGTATTTTCTGGATAATGATCATCAGCCTTCATCATGTTTAATTTGTCAATTCCGATAAATGAAGGGAATGTAATAAATTACTTAATTAGAATTATTAGCGTTATAAAGCTGAAGAATGAAAAAATAAAATGTAAAACTATAATGTCCTATTTTATGGTACAGCGGGCAAACAAGCAGTCAGAGCCATTTTCATGACTACCTCGCCCATAGACATCCGTATAGAGGATCTATGCAGATACGCTGCCGTCCTTTCTCCTCCCACCTACATGGGCCACCGGTTACTTATACACCACGCGAAACGCGACAGCACAACTATCACTTTACGCCTGGTGGTACCTCCTCGGTCGTGCCGGCCCATGCAAGCATGCACTGTGGCTTTATCTTCTTCGCTCTTAATATTACAAAGCCAGTTTAATGGTAAAATTATAAAAGTGAAGAGTTTTGTTAATCTCTGTTGCTGCTCCGAATTGAACAGATCTTTCACTGTTACATTGTCTGTTTATCGAGAGCTCTAGAGGATCAAACGAGCAGTACATAAACATCCAACTAATTACTGCGCAGATGTGATGCCGTCTTTCCCTATTCTCTCTCCGATGGTACGGAAACTTACAATGCGCACGAAACGGGACTGCAAAGTTTACTTATTTACAGCATAGCTTACTCATTTAGAGCATAGCTTACTTATTTACAGCAAAGCTTAATTATTTACAGCCGAGTTTACTTATTTACAGCATAGCGTCACTTTACATCATCATAAGGAGAGATACACCTTGATCGTGCCTGCCCAATTAATGTGCAATGCAACATGCTGTCACTTAGTGGGAGTTTACCTATTCTAACACTAATAGGTACTTAAATAAACATTTGTTGAATAAATGTGCAAGTAACATGTAAATAGCCTTCGTGCCGAGAAGCTGAACAAACACTTGTTAAAAACTTTACTTAGGTATCTTGTCTTATTTACATACTACTATTGTAAAACTGAAGAGTTTACTTGTTTGAACGAATGAATATCGGGATTTACTGGGGGGCAAACGAGCAGTCGGAGCCACTTTCGTGACTACCGACGCTCATTGACATCCTTTCTCCTCCCACCTCCATGGGCCACTGGCTACCTACGACTACCAAACACTTTACGACGGTCTCGTGTAAGCGAGAGATACCTCTCCGGTCGTGCATGCATGCAATGTGGCACCACCTCTTACTAAATTGAAAAATATATTATTTAAAAATTTAATAACGTCTGATAGGCTGTTTATGGAGAAAGGATGATGGATAGTTTACATACTACAGTTACAAGCAGTACAAGAGCTATGCGGGTGCAAGGCGCTGCTTGTCTTTGATATTAAAGCGGAATTTGTGCTGATGAATTGTAATAACTAAATATAATATAAATATACAGAGGGTAAATATTTTTGTGGGTGGTTTAGGTGGTCTCGAATTTAATACCTAACCCATCTCTCCCGGTGTACACCGTACCTATATGTTGTATGGTATTGGCACAACCTTCTTCCTTCCGACATGAGAAAAAAAACAATTTTTAGTAATAGTAAATAGGGACAAAGGATTAGCTAAATGACAACAGCGATCCATAGATGTCAGTAATATCCGCGGATTTGCTGGCGTGTGGCCTGTCTATGATATAGGAATAGGCTCTTTTTGCTATATCGGACCATCACAAGGAGAATGATATCCTCTTCCTCACGTGGCCTTGATGTCTAAGGACCTGGGACATTTAATAGATTTACTGGGACAAGATTCCCCTATAAAAATAATTCTTACGGAACCTAGTGATGTGACTAGCAAGGTGCATTTTGTTAACTAGGGACATTTACTTACTTTTAATTACTCCTTAATGTAAGGAGGAAAATACGGTAGGAAAATAATAGTATTAAATCGATAGCAGATGTCATTTTTGACGTTCAAAAAGTAATTTTTATAATTCTGTTTTTAGCTAGTCGACCCGACATTAGTTGTTTTGTCATTATTGGAATACATAGCAAAAAAGTTGAATCAAAATCCGTTCAGTAGTTTTTGCGTGAAAGCCGCACAAGAAACTAACAATATTACGTCTACAGTATAATTATATGTATATTGCATAGATAAACCCGTTTTCATTTCAATGACGATTATATTACGACGATATAAATAAAAATATCCATGCCGACTGGAATGCAATAAAAATAAACATTGATGTGTAAGATATTAGAAAGTATTCCACAAAGGTCCGGGGTACATAACGGGATATTAACATAGAATAACAAAATACCCCGGGCAATGGGCATATTGTTTTCCTAACGACCCGAGTTGACGCGGGGAATTCCTCTGAAATATTAAAGACCTTTCTTATTCCTTTTTATAGAAGCTTTAAGGTTCTATGACTATTAAACAGGATAATATTGTAGATAAGCTGCTATAGGAAAAAAAGGGTAGTTTCTTTTTTGCGCTTTATATGATTTAATAAAAATAAAGCATATTCTATACAATTCTACTAATATTATAAATCCGAAAGTTTGTATGTTTGTTTGTAACTCCTTCACGCAAAAACTTCTAAACGGATTTTAATGAAATTTGGCACACATATAGAGGGTAACTTGGATTAACACAAATAATAGTTTTTATACCGATTTATAAGCAGTTTTTGCGTGACAAACAAACAAACAAACATACATACAAACTTTCGCATTTATAATATAACTTGCTGCACCCCTCAGTTTCATCCTCGTAAATTTCGATCCCGTGAAAAATAGATAATCATCCCATTGCATCCCATCGGAACCTTTTTCCGGGATAAAAACTATCCTATGTGTTAATCCAAGTTACCATGTGTATGTGTAGCGTAACAAACAAACAAATACACAAACATTCGCATTTATATTATTAAGTAGGAAGTAAGATAAGTACTTGATAATTCATATCCAACGATAATTGACTTTGGATTCGATCAGGCGTAATAATAATTTATTAATATCCTAATGGGCTGCTATGTTATGCAAAGTTACAGCGCGTGGTTCCCATTTAATGGATTGTAACCGCTAATCTCTGGAGACATGAGTGGCGCGCCTTCCGAAATACCTTCGATATTCTCCGTCTATTTTTGTCGCTATTTTCATGAACGGGCGCGAGGTTAACCTGATTCCGTTGTGCTCATGACTATCATCATTCTTTTATCTTTTTTATAGTACTAGTCGACCCGCGAAGATCGATATTCGATCTAAGTGAACCTTTTTTCTTATTAAAAACTAAACATCATATTATGACATGTTGTGACATTGTAACTAAGGTAAACACCTTTTTTTTATGATATAGGGGGGCAAACGAGCAGTCGGGGACATTTTCGTGACCACCGACGCCCATAGACATCCGCATAGACTATAGAGGCTATACAGATGCGCTGCCCTCCTTTCTCCTCCCACCTCCATGGGCCACCGGCTACTTACACACCGCACGAAACGCGACAGCACAGCTGTCACTTCACGCCGGTCTCGTGTAAGCGAGAGGTACCTCCCCGGTCGTGCCGGCCCAATTCGGCTGCATGCAAGCATGCAGTGTGGCACTACCTCTTACAAAATGCTTACTTTATGCAGAATTTTCAACACTTCATCAATAATTACGTTTATCTTATAGTATATCAATGTGTCAAATGCACGGTAGTGTGTGAAAAGTTTTATTTATTAAATTAAAGTACTTTATAAAGATTATTTTAAAATATATTAGGGTTCTGCTTCTCTTACACGTAAACTATAAGTGTGCCAAATTTCAAACTCCTCCGCCCGCTCAATTTTCGTAAAAATGTTCCTAAAGTTTTTGCTTCACGTATTATATATAGATAAAGCAAATGAGTTTTTGGAGTAGTGTCTTAACTACAGGGTGGCAAGTCGGCAAAATGCTCACGGCCAAGACGGGGCCCCCAGTCAGAGGAGAATACCAACGAAGAAAAAGCTCTTTTATGTTCAACTTCAATCGGATGGGCCACATTCGATGAATTTGCTACGGGCCTCGAGCGGTATAGTTGAGCCACTGTTTCGGAGCCATTTTAATGAACACCGACACCCATAGACATCCGCATAGAGGTTTTGGAGATGCGTTGTCCTCCTTCCTTCTCTTTACATGTATTACCGGCTACTTACACAGCGCACACTGTCACTTTACGCCTGTATAAAGTATGCGAGACTCCCCCACACTGGGAGCAGACCCACTCGTGTCTGCTCAGATACCTACACAGAAATAAGGACAATACTCCAGACACACCTTATACAATTATAAACCTTTTAAAATGAACAAGTAAAGTTAAACAATTTCAAATTACCTTGTTAATTATAAAATTATGTCTAAGTGATTTTTCATTAAGATAAAATTAATTTTAAAGTTAATATTAATTGAAATTCAACTCAAGGACTTTGAATAAGTAAATAGAAGGTTTAATTAATATCTGTGTGTAATTTAGCCAGGTGTTGCCATTGATGCATTGTATACGAATCGGGCTGGCGTAATCGAGGGGATATTATGTTATTTCGCTCATAAAATACCGCCTTGAAATTTATGACTTTTTTATGGTATAAGGGGGCAAACGAGCCGTCAGAGCCATTTTCATGACTACCGACGTCTACAGACATCCGCATAGAGGCTATACAGCTGATGCGTTGACCCTCCTTTCTCCTCCCACCCCTATCGGCCACCGGCTACTTATACACCGCACGAAACGTAACAGCACAACTGTCACTTTTCGCCGGTTTAGTGTAAGCGAGAGGTACCTCCCCTGGGAGGTACACCTGTCGTGCCGGCCCAATTAGGCTGCATGCAAGCATCCATAAAAGAGCAAAAACACATGCCCTTGCTTGATAAAAATACTGGTATCGCGCAAGGTGATATTAATATAACCTAATTGTACACTCTGGAGCGAATTCGGTATCAAATTGCATATTTTATATAAGAATTCCTTTGGCGTTCGCGATGGGGGAATTGGCGGAGGTATTTCTAGTTTCTTTGTGAGAAATTCACAACGCTCATTGCTAATTTCGTGCGACTTTTGTAAATCTTGGCCTCTGTTGAATTTTTAACGTCAATTTCTTAAGTTGCTCCGGGGACTCTGAAGGGTTCCTTTTTCATTTCGCCTGCATTACGGGCGCTGGGTTTTGTAGCTACAAATGTTTTATTAAATTTTTGTAAGAGTGCCATTGTGCCAAGCGTTCCACGACTATCAAAGTAATCTTCATAAGTAGTTTTAGTAAGAGGTAGTGCCACACTGCATGCTTGCATGCAGCCGAATTGGGCCGGCACGACCGGGGAGGTACCTCTCGCTTACACAAGACCGGCGTAAAGTGACAGCTGCGCTGTCGCATTTCGTGCGGTGTGTAAGTAGCCGGTGGCCCATGGAGGTGGGAGGAGAAAGAAGGGCAGCGCCTTTGTATAGTCTCTTTGCGGTTGTCTGTGGGCGTCGGTAGTCATGAAAATGGCTCCGACTGCTCGTTTGCCCCCCTTTACCATAAAAAAAAAAATTGTTGAGGTAGTGTCACGCTGCATGCATGCGTGTAGCCGATTTGTGACAGCCGTGCTGTCGCGTTTTGTGCAGTATGTATTATATATACATACTGCACATAACGTATAATAAATAATAATTAACTAAGTAAATAATTAATACCAACCTTAAAGGACCCCAGAACGTTCCACGCCTACAGATAATAAATTGAAAACAATTATCAAGGAACGTTATGTAACCACATAACATACATATCAAGGGAATCTATTGTAGATATTAAACCTTGGGGATGTAATTAAATCGTAATATTTGTTTACAAAACATTCAACTTAGTTGTGGCCCTAAGACGAGAGTCTTAGATGCGGCGACCGGCGATTTTGCGACTCGATGTAGTCGCACTATTTAGCGACTCTCTGCGACCGATCGCAGTGGAGTCGTGCGACAGTATCACGATCTCGCGACTGAATTTAGACATTAATTGATATACATTAGCGACTAAGTCGCCGCTGCTCGCTGCCCGACTCTAGTCGCTGCATTCCGTTTCTGAAACGCGACTTAGTCGCCTGTTGCCACGTCTAAAAGTCTAGTTCGTGTTGTGACCCTTATGCTGTCATTAGCGAGACCAACGGAAGGGAATATTCAGTGCATATACGTAACTTGTAGGATGTATTATGATATCTAACAGCCAACCCTTGCTCATTTCATTGGACATCAAAGATAAGAATTATTTAATCACAATAAAATATAGCCTAAGTTCCTAATAACGGAGTATTCCTTCGGATTCGTAGTTTTGAGCTTTTTTATTATATGGGGTGCAAACGGATAGTCGGAGCCATTTTTATGACTACCGACGACCTTAGACATCCGCATAAAGGCCATGAGGATGCGCTGACCTCCTCCCTCCTCCCACCTCCAAGGGCCACCGGCTACTTACACACCGCACGAAACGCGACAGCACGGCTGTCACTTTGCGCCGGTCTCGTGTAAGCGAGAGGTACCTCCCCGGTCGGGGCGGCCCAATTCGGCTGCATGCAGTGTGGCACTACCTCTTACTTATTTATTCGAGACAAACAAACAAAAATTCTGTCTTTCTTATTATTATTATTAGTATAAGTGAAAACCCGACTAGTGCGAATCGAATTGCAACTCGAGAGCCAAATGCAGTTGACAAAATTGTTTTTGCGGGTGCCTGCCCACAAACTGTATGAAACGAATTACACATTCAATGTTGTAACGTTTTTTCTTCAGTGATATACCTAATAATTATTTGTCAATTCTTGGTATTTTTTGTTATAATAGCAACAAAATTTCAACTGTAGGTATAGCCTGAAGCCAGAAATACAGAGTTTAAATAATGGAGTCCTCTTAATACTATAATACTATAAATATTTTAAAAATAGAGGTAGATAAAGTGACTTTCCAGAAAACATTTTAGGTACAATTCAATTATACACAAAAATCTTGTTTTAATTTCAAAGTATCTGCACTTCTTAACACATTTTCTGCTCTGTTCTCTTGAGAAATTTTAAATCCACACAAAAGATGAATTAAATAAATCGTGATAAAATCCTTTAAAATTGTTTTACTACAATGTAACTCGCGTAAACTTAAGAAGTCATTTCAAACGAAAAAGTTGGTAAAACTAAAGCTTGTTATAAAAAGTTCTCGTTAAGAAAACCGATAAAGCTTAATTAATTAAATATAACATTCACATAAAATATATTCCCTCTAGTCTTGGCTTAAATAATAATTATACCTCCCACTGCAGTTCTTTTCATGTAACTAAAGTGCTAAAGAACTCTCTTGAGATATAATTAGACAATTTATAAAACTCAAGGGGGTGTCTTGATAGTATTTATACGGCACTCAGTGGCGTTACTATACCGCTTCAGACTCGTGGCAAATTCATCGGATGGGGCCCATCCTATGAATTTTGAACATAAAGTTTTTCTTTAGTTGGGATTCTCCTCTGACGTGGGCCCTCTTCCAACTGGGGCCCCGTGGCATTTTGCCGACTTGCCACCCTTTAGTTACGCCACTGATTCCACTAACTATAATAATTAAGTGCCATTTTAGCAAGAGGTAGTGGCACACTGCATGCTTGCATGCAGTCGGAGCCGATGGCCCATGGAGGTGGGAGGAGAGAGGAGAGAAGCACATCTGTATATCCTCTATGCGGATGTTTGGGGGCGTCGGTAGTCATGAAAATGGCTCCGACTGCTCGTTTGCCCCCCTATACCACAAAAAAAAAAAAAAAAAAAAAAAGAGTGCTAAACCTTATCGCACATAAGCGTGAAGTGACTGCCAAGTTGTGACGTTTGCGTAACAACAATACGTCTTCACGTCAGATAGTTAAAGACAGAGAGAACAAAATGAATTCACTTAAGGGCGACACCAGATACGAGGCTTAAACGCGGCGATCGGCGATTTAGTCGTTTTTTAGACGCTGAATGCAGCGACTAGACGCGGGGAGCGCACACTTCAAAACGCCAGACGCGGCGATTTAGTCACTAATGTATGTCAATTAATATCAATTGACGTCTAAATGCACTCGCGAGATCGGGATACAGCAGCTATGCAGTCGCACGACTATCGCACGACTCTACTTCGACCGGTCGCGAAATCGCCGATCGCCACGTCTAAAAGTCTGGTTTTGCTGTCGTGTTGCATTTGTGCTGTCGCCCTAATGTAGAGCAAACAAAACAAGCATTGCAACATTGTAGCTAAAACAGGCCCACACGTCGAGTGTAACTTGCTTTGATTTGAAGGCTATGACCTGTTTGTTTAGTTTACTCATATGACCTATCAAGTTCTATATGGCTGCATCGCAGAAACGATAATTTTACTATTTATAGAACTGATGTTGATATCTGCCTACACTTTAATATAATAAAGGAGGGCAGCGCATCTGTATTACTTCTATGCTGATGTCTAAGCGCGGCGGTAGTCACTAAAATGGCTCCAACTGCTAGTTTACCCCCCTATGCTATAAAAAAACCTCGTGTAATGCTAGTCCGATCCATATTGCATGCCTTAAGCGCGAGCGTAGGTATGCTCTACTCTCGCCTAAAAATCAAAAACTGGGTTCGGTCAGAGTTTTATTTTAAATAAATAATAATATAGTGCTTAAAGTAGGTTGGCCTTCATACCACAATAAAAGAAAACATCAATGGTCATTTTTCTAAACAATAAACAGCAATCCAACCCACAATTTAGATAAAAAAATGAATTTTTCAGAAAAAATTCTACGAAAAACATATAACATTCTCGCTGTAATCACCATAACTTTTGAAAAACATAACTAATCGATTTAAATTTTATTTCAATAGGTCCGTAAATCTATTGTGACGAACTGATTAGAAAACCATAACTCAATTATTATTCCTTTTATTGTAAAAAATCAAATGTGTACTGTTGAAAGTAAAAAAATTACATCTTAAGCAGCCTAGTATACAAATACACAGAGTAAACGTCAAAAATGTGTCAACAGTGAGCTCTGAGAGTAAAGCCACTTGAGACTTTATTTTCACAACGTTAGAGTGTATAATTGAATAAATCGCGTTCGCGCACTTAAAACATTATGGTAAGAGACATTCTTTATGGTTAAGTTTTAATTGCGTCATTCATATAAGCTGCCAGCACAATTTTATTAGTCTAACGTTTAATAATTAATTTTAATTTACCAACGTTTCTCGACTAAAATTATGTAATTTATATTGGTAATAATCGCTTTTATCTGAAGCAGTTTTTATTTTTTTACATTATGATGTCTAATAAATATAAAATAACTTATTTTCTTTAAGATTCAAGTTTACCATAAAACTATTTGAAAATTAAAAATAAAAAAAGCAATTTTTGGTGAAAAACGTATATGTTATCATGAGTATCTAATTTAAATAACATACGTATGACACGAGTGCTTAAGGCATGCACATTTGGTTTTACCAAACTTTTTTATATTTAGAAAGTATTGGAACGCTATTATACAATTTTACAATATATAATGGTTTCAGACTAAAAATATAGGCTTTATTATATTTCAAATTAATAAAAATTTGAAATATTTATTAAAGCCACAGCAAAGATTAGACGGATCAGCCTGATAGATTTAAAATTGTACAACATAAAAAAATTAAAATTTAGTAAAAATTTTACACTCACTTTTTATTGGTTTAATTAAAAATTTAATGAATGTTTAATATTGGATACTGTATGCTTTACCGTTTGAGTGAACCGAACAAAATTACTCATAAAACATATTTGTTTTTACCTGGCTGCTTTTGATGGAGCCTGATGTGTGTATGTACACATGTATATCAGTATTTAAATGTACATAGTCCGTGGTAAAGGCTACTGGGCTTAAATATAACAAATATTCTATTTATTATTGGTACAAGATGAGTCCTAAGCTATATACATTTTTTTTTCGTTGTGGAATGCGTTTAGGTAGTAATTAAATCTGGATATGTAGTACTGTACCGATAGGAGCTTTCTTGACCGACTAAGCTACAGTGCTCCGCATCCGATGTGGAATACAACCGCAACTCCATCAGCAAATGCCCTTATAGACCCATTCCGGGGGTTTGTTAGTATCTAAACCACGGTGAAGTGTGCTGGGATACAACATACCCTACTAGGGTCGTCCCAAAGTGGCGACGATTTCTCCAAGCCGTCGCTCTCGGACCTTTCCTACGGCGGCTGGTCTTTATTTTGGCACCTTGATCTCGAAGCTCTCGAGGCGTGTTGACTATCGCACTGTTCGCTCTGCCTCTCGTTTACCTATCATGACGACTCTAGAAAAGTTACTCGCCTTCCATGTTTATTCACTTCTCATATAGCGCAAAGGAATGCGGGCAGTTAGAAGTATGATTCCTTTTCTTGTGCCTAAGCAGGGTTAGCTATGCCAAGCAGTGTCTCGGACTCAACCACAAAGAGATCAGTAGAGTGAGTACATATTTTACAGCTGAACTACCTCACAAAGGTGTCCCGTCGAAAGGTCTCGTTGAAGTGGAATGAAAGTTCTCCCTGAGGCCCGTCTGTCCAATTCATGAGGGCGACACAAATGGCCATGGACGCCTTTCTACTCCAAATAGTAATTCAAGCAAAACGTACATAAACATTAATAAACATAGATTGAAATAATTTAAATATTAAAACATTACTTAATTCATTAAAAGAGATTAAAATAAGAAATCTTTTTTGTTTAAATTGTAATAAAATAAATAAGACCATGCTGGCGGAACATATAATTATAAGGAGCTCGAATGAAGGCTTTGTTAAACATACGCATGAAACCTAACGAGCCTTTTTTTGATTAAAATGTACTAAAAGCAGCGTATTTCTCTTTCGTGTTTGAACAGGGAGTATTTTATTTTATAACATTATATTTAAGTAAGGCATCATCAAGAACCTGAGAACTTCTACTATTGTATAAAGTATACGAGTATATACTCACATACACATAACTCGCACAGTGTGTGCGCAGTGTGTGTGTATGCAACGCACAGACAGATAAACGATGCTACGCTTACACGTACTTACCGCTTTAACTTTCGTTTAAAATTTTCTTTATGTAACTAAATTTTAAAAAAATCAGGAGCCTCCGAACCATCTACGGAAACATATAATATATAAATAATTCACATCGACAACTGTTCCTTAAGATACAGGTTTAACATAGTTTAAGGAGCAGGGTTCAATTTTTGTAATATGTCCGTTTTAATCTATCTCTATCGAATGTGTAAAGTTATACTTAATGTCAAATAAATATTTTTTATTATTATTATTAATAAATAACATAGGTAGCCAAGCCCTAGGACTCTATCAAAAGCCTTCTGTAAGAGGTATAGCTACGCTGCATTGCAGTTGTGCCGGCACGACCGGGGAACTAACTCTAACTTAAATGATGGCGGCGTAAAGCGACAGCTGTCGTGTTTCGTGTGTGTGTAAGTAGCCGGTGGCCCATGGATAAAGGAGGAAGAAGAGCAACGCATCACTATAACCTCTTTGCAGATGTCTATGAACATTCGTAGTCATGAGGGGTCTGCCTGCCACCCTGTTTTAAACTACTACCTCAACGACTAACTTCGGGCGTCCATAGACGTTCGCATTGAGGTTATACAGATGCATTGTCTTCCTTTCTCCTCCCACCTCCATGGGTTATATATAATGTAGTGGTAATAATATATAATATAGATGTATTCGTTCAAATAGAATTATAGCTAGTTGATAACCATTTAATTCGATATGCTTAAGATAATAGCTATAAAGAATCACATTTATTTTTCTGCACCTCTACGGCAGGAACTCTACAAAATGAGAATAGATTTATAACCTGTAGCTATCATCCCATAATCAATGGGACAATAACCGGCTTAAGGTGTACCCATACCTATTATAACGACTCCGACTCGACATGTCATTCAAATTAATAATAATATAATATCGTCCTAGCCGATTTCGGCTACAGCTACGGTGGCCGTCTCTATATAGACGAGCCATCTGCGCAAGACATATTATAGTGCACAAGTATGCGCGCAGACACAAGTACACTCTCTATTCCCTCATTCTCATATTCCGATGGGACGGCAGTCCGACACGACCGGTGAGAAATCAGGCGTAGGACCGACGGCTTAACGTGCTCTCCGAGGCACGGGTCATTCAAATTAAGCTGTATGAAACACTCGTAAGAGTGAATTTGTCACCAGATCAGTGACTGTCGACCACGCGTCTTACGATCGTTGATAATTTTAATTTCTTTTTATTTAATTTTCAAAGAGACAAATTTACTCTTAAGAAACACAACATAAAGCTTACATTTGAATGCCACACGTCGAGTTGAGTTGGAGTTGAGGCGGAGACATTGTGCGGACACCTTTACAATATTAATAAAATATGAAAATATAAATAAAGAATCCTTTTCATTTTCCTTGCACATCTGCGACTGAGTCTCTTCAAAATGCGCATTTAACCGATTTGTCATGTGGTTCTTTGTGACTTATGTATCATTCCATAAATCGGCTCACGTTATCAATATAATACATGCCTTTCAAACCTCGCCTGGAATCCTTTCTAAAGGATTTAACCAAAAAACAAGATAATACGTCGATCAAATAGCAAAAAATAACATCGAAAGAGATCCAACAAATCTTAAATCCAAGGGCTTGCTTCCGGATTCGTCGTAAATCACAGACTAATAGCAGTCAAAGCCCAGAACACGTACAACCGTCGGATAGGATGACGTGGTTGGTTTCCACACGATTTAGCGTCGAATGAAAAATAAATGTTTTCAGGTGCGAATTGGGAATATGAATTATGATCCTATTATAAGTTTTTGCTGTTCGAAGGGAAATTGTTTGGTTTGTTTTGAGGTAAAAAGCTATCGTTATCTTGGTAATATTCTGCAATGCAGAGGATTCTACTAATATTATAAATGTCTGTATATGTTGTTTGTATATTTATTTGTTACTCCTTCACGCAAAAACTGCTGAACCGATTTTCATGAAATTTGGCACACACATAGAAGGTAACTTGGATCAACACTTTTTGTCTAGAAAAATGTTTCTGTGGGATATACGCGAGTTAAACCGTGAGGCGCAGCTAGTTGAGAATACGTCGTCGCATTTGTTAGTCACTCAATATTTCTAGATTATTTTATATTAACTTTGATATCGTTTTTAGCCTTTTTCATCTGTTGATGAAAATAATTACAAAAGTTAACTAATATTTCTCGAGCACTCTCTTATTCTTAGGAACTACAGCTTCTTGTCAAAAGAAATCTAAACATTAGATAGGTCGCAGTAAAAGTAGTAAAAGAATAACTCAAAAGTGGACAGCCTTTTTAAAACTTCTACCCATTGGACTGACGACTTGCTGAACTTCAGCGGGGGTCAAAACACAAATGTCTTGTGACTGTAACTCTTTGGAGAAATCTGGACCTCAGTCTGTTTAAGTTTTATTTCTTTAAGAGACAGCTAACCTGATATTATCTCAATATAGTCAGAAAAATGAATTGCATAATTATCATGATGTATCTATTCTTGCTGTTTTGTTTAGTAAAAAGCTTGTAAAACTTATGTAATAATGATGGTGATTTAATAACACAATTGATGCGTACAAGACGAGAGCGTAATAATATTTATACAAGTGTGTCGCTAACAGAATTAGCCGTCCAAGTAACGTAATCAAACTCAAACAAGAGCGAGCGCTCGCCCCCTTTTCCTCCGAGTTATTGAATTATGCTCGTATTTAGACAGATGGTGCCCCGATAAGTGTTTACTGGCAGCACCGCCGCCCGCTTCGGTGGCGTCTCCATTTTTAAGTACATAACTCCTAAATTCGATTTTAGCATTTTGACGCTGTTGAAAGAAATTAGGAGAATGAATTAAGAGACGAGAGTGAAATAATGAGAAAAGGGTCTTATATAAATTGTGCTCACAGTGAAAGACATAATACATTCATTTATATGACTTATGCGCCCCGCGGTTTCACCCGCATAAATTTCGATCCCGTGGCAGATAGAAAATCATCCCATGGCATCCCATAGGAGCGTTTTTTTGGGATAAAAACTATTCTATGTGTTGATCCAAGTTTTTTTTTTAATTTTTTATATAGAAGGGCAAACAAGCAGCCTGAGCCATTTTCATGACTACCGACGCCCACAAACATCCGCATAGAGGCTATACAGATGCGCTGCCCTCCTTTCTCCTTCCACCTCCATGGGATATCCTCTATGTGTGTACCGAATTTCATAAAAATCGGTTAGGCAGTTTTTGCGTGAAACAAACAAACCAACAAACATAAAAACTTTAGTTAGTAGGACACCTCGTGTATTCTCTTGTATATATGACCTTATTATCTTCGTCGAGTAGCGACTGCTGCCAGTTGTTTTAATTTAAAACTAGTAGAATAATATCGGCTATATTTATATCCGAAATTGCATTAGTAATTGATGATGATGACTAGAGAATTCGGTATCCGAAGCCCATAATAAAACCATGAATACGAGAACGAATATTCGGGACCGCTCCCCACAATTGTGTTTCGTTTATGTTAATTCCTGTCCCATGTCCCGCCTTTGTCCCGGGGCTTGACATAAAAAACCTTTTAGACTGTTTATTTTCTTGAGTATGATCCTTAGAAATCCTTATGCATACATACATATTACTTCATCTGTGTAAATAAAATTACAAACTTTCATTGTGGATCATCAGGCAATTATTTTTTTATTGTATAGGAGGGCAAACGAACAATCGGAGCCATTTTCATGACTACCAACGCCCATAGACATCCGCATAGAGATAAACAGATGCGCTGCCCTCCTTTCTCTTCCCACCTCCGTGGGCCACCGGCTATTTACACGCCGCACGAAACGCGACCGCATAGTTGTGGCTTTATGCCAATTCGTGTAAGCGAGATGTACCTACTCGGTCGTGCCGGCCCAATTCGGCTTCATGCATGCTGTGTAGCACTACCTCTAACTAAATAATTGCTTATTTGCCATTAATATTTTTATTATTAAATAAAGAGGGAAATAAGAGATCGAAGTCGTATGGCGAGTACCGAGGCCCATTAATATCCGCACGGTTAATGGATATGCGTTGTCTTCCTTAAGTTTATTTAGATCATTCCACGGACTAATCTACCGATCGAACTTGCTGTGCTGTCGCGTTTCGTGCGGTGTGTAAGTAGCCGGTAGCCGAAGAAGGTGGGAAGAGGAAGGAGGGCAAGGCATCTGTTTAAATATATGCGGATGTCTATGGGCGTCAGTAGGCATAAAAACGGCTCCGACTGCGCGTTTACTCCCCTATACCTTAAAAAAGCTAATCAACCAAATGAAACACGGCAACATTTCTACCGCAGTATTAAGAGCGAGAGCTGCCTCCCCGGTCGCGACGGCCCAAGTCAAGATGGCGCTACCATAATATTATACGTAAAAAAGTTTTGAGCCACTGTGTCTTAAATCGCATTATAATTAACTAGCGGATGTTCGCGTTCTTTTATGTGAATCCGATTTTTAACGCAGTGGAATAAAAAGTAGTCTATAGCCTTTTTTGTAATAGACTAACTACTAGCTAACTAACTACCGAAAGAATTTTTCAAATCAGACCAGTAGTTCCGGAAATTAGCACTTTTAAACAGACAAAAAACATATTCCTTAGTTTTATATTATTAGTAAGTATAAAAGATAGTTAGTTATCTGAATGAAATTACATCTAATTCCATTAAATAGTAAAAAGAATTTAATAATACATATAATTTTTCTCATTTATAAATACTAGTGGACCCGCGAAGATCGATATTCGATATAAGTGAAACTTTTTTGTAAATTAAATATCATGTGACATGTTATGACATTGTAGCTAAATAAACAATTTATGTAGAACTTTCAACACTTGCAAAACTACATCAATAATTACGTGTATCTTATATATCAATGTGTCAAACGCATGGTAGTGTGTGTAAAATTTTATTTATTAAATTAAAGTACTTTATAAACATTAATATTAAAGTATATTAACATTTCGCAGTTCTCTTACACGTAAACTATAACCCCCTTATTAATAAACATGGAATAACTATATCCAAGTAATAACCTGGTAATAAACTGACATCTGTCAAATTCCATACTTTTTTGTGTTTTTTTATTATGGAATTTGACAGATGTCAGTTTATTACAAGGTTATTCCTTGGATAGAGTTATTCTATGTTTATTAATAAGGGGGTATGTGTGTCAAATTTCACACTCCTCCTTCCATGTTCCAAAGTTTTTGCTTCACGTATATACAGATAAATAGGATGTTAATCATCACAAATAGTCAACAAAACTGAAAGAGAAATATTTAAATATTCACTTCGAGTAACAAAAGGGTTGCTTGAAAATTCTTTTACTTATTTCGAAGGCTCTCATTATGGGAACACAATCGAAGAAATCTCAGAGCAATCTAAATTAGGGGCAGCTATGTGGCCCGTTACGGGTTCCCGCTGCCCTCAATGGGGTCGAGAATGGCCATTGCTTGGAGTTTAGTGGGTAGCCCCATATTATTCGACCGGCGTTTGATTATTCTGTATCCTTTATAGATTTAACCTAAGTGAGAGGAAATTTAAATTGATGGAGAATGCGATTGTGTCGTCTACAGTTTTACTAAGAGGTAGTGTCACACTGCATGCATGCATGTAGCCGAATTCGGCCAGCACGACCGGGGATCTCTCGCTTACCGTACTGTGAGTAGTGTGCGTAAAGTGAGAGCTGTGCTGTCGCGTTTCGTGCGGTGTGTAAGTAGCCGGTGGCCTATTGAAGGAGGAGGAGGAAGGAGGGCACTTCTA
>LUGF01020283.1:140838-162155 GCA_001625245.1 Calycopis cecrops
CGGCATGTTTTACCGCGTACAATATTATGGAATCTAATCTATCTCTGATCCGGTACGACTTATGGCCAGACGAGGGATTTTTGTTCGTGGCGTAGTAAAAAGTCCCCTGCGGATTTACTGCGTATTCAACGCAGACGGCGTGCGAATATTTGTTGCCCGGAACGTACCTCACGCTCGAGAGCACAACGCGGACTTAAGTCCTCCGTATGCGTTGCTTCGCCTAGTCACTATAGTTCTTTTTCTTTCGGGGACTCCCGCTCTCTGCATGTCCTCGGTTATTCGGGGGACTTTTTGTACGCGGTACTTTTAATCCCTCGTTTGCGTTACTCCATACAGTTGTTAGTGTAATTTTAGCGGACAAAGAAGTCCGCCATAAAAGTTGTTCAAGAAAAGAGTCTACCACGTTCTTAAAGGCCGGCCACGTGTCTGCAAGACATCTGGATTTGCGAACGTCTATGGGCGTTTGCTAAACCACTGGCTCGTGTGCCCCTTACTACATAAAAAAGTGACTATCCTCAACGAAGCTATGAAAGAAAATTTGCTAACAAGATAAATAAACAAATATTTAGATTACCAGTTATAACTGGTCAGCGAAACCTGTGTTTGTTGTTATTTAATTGTGTTTCTTATTTAACTGACCTATATTACCTAGTTATTTACTAATTATTATATGCGGTAGTTAGTTATATAGTTCACGGTTGTTTATTTTACTTTATAATTCTTTGTTTATCTTCATATATACTTGAGAACGAGGTCATCAAAATAAGATCATGAAGGAAAAAAGGATATTAATATTCTATCATACTAATATTATAAATGCGAATGTAAGTTTGTTTGTTACCCTTTCACGCGAAAACTGCTCAACCGATCATCATGAAATTTTGTACACATGTTCTTGGAGGTATTAGAAGTAACATAGGATAGCTTTTATCCCGAAAAAATGTTCCTGAGGGATGCCATGGAATGATTTTCCACGATATCGAAATTTACGCGGGCGAAGCCGCGGGGCGCAGCTAGTCTAGAATAATATTAAAAAGAGGAAAGATTTGTGTGTATGTATGTAACGAATAGGCTCCGAAATTAGTGGACTGATATCAAAAATTCTTTAACCATTTGAATGCTACATTATCACAGATACGATAGGCTATTTTTTACCACGGGAAAATGTTTCATTCCCATAGGAAAACGGGTAAACTTCTAAACGGCTGAGCCGCTTGGGATAAAATTTTATACGGGTTTTTCGAAGGTTTCCTCGATGCTAAAAAATACAATTGGATCCGGTAGGTGGCGCTGCTACTACTTAACATACTACTAACTTACTACTTAACGGTTTGACCGATTGGGTTAAAATTTTGTATATTTCCATTGTTTGACAGACACAAATGTTTTATTATATAATATACTAGCTGCGCCCCGCGGTTTCACCCGCGTAAATTCTGATCCCGTGGTAAATAGAAAAGTATCCCATGGTATCCTATAGGAACATTTTTAGGGATTAAAATCCTGTGTTAATTCAAGTTACCCTCTATGTGTGTGCCAAACTTCATGAAAATCGCTTCAGCAGGTTTTGCGTGAAGGAGTAACAAACAAACATACAAACTTTCGCATTTATAATATTAGTAGGATAAAAATGAATGAATTAGAATCGTAATCTATGCATTTGAGAATGTGTTGATTACATTAATTTTTTAATAAAGTTTAATAAAGTTGTTCTGCCTGCGCCCGCGTAGGTGTCTGAGGTGGTACAACCAATTTTCTGAATCAACGGAGCACAACCTTCTTAACATTAATAGATACTATTTGATGTCGCCGTAACAGAAATAACAGACCGCCGTCTATCGCCGGTGACACCAATAAAAATATTCTACACTCCATAAAACGTCAAAATTGCTTGTCCACGCTGTTATGGGCGGGCTCATAACGCCGATATTAATTACTCGCGAGTCTGTCACAACGTTCGTAACGTAGTTTTCTGCCCGTAAAAGCAGGTTATGTGTGTCGTAAAGCGAAATGGTCGTAACGTCGGTTAATCGTGTCTGGCGAGATGGCGTCTTGGTTTAGGTCTCACGGTGCGCACAACGCAATATTGGAAAAGGTGTATACGGAACGACTCAATAGTTTCATAACGATTTATAGGGATGTTTATGAAAATACTTCGGGCAATTAAGTCTTTTATCGGGTTCCGTGGTAAAAGGGTAAAAACGGAACCCTATTGATTAAGATTCTTTAAAGGGATTCTATCGCGTTTGATATAAAATATTCACTTGCAGAATATGACAGAACCTCCGCTATGAGCGAGTCTATCAATTCGTTAGTCCCCTGATGTATACTGAAAATATAATATGTGCTGATAGACTCGTTCATTGCGGAGGTTCTGTCATATTCTACTATCATGAGGAACATACCAAAACTTTTTTTGATTGATGATTATATATTTCTTTTGTTGCTATAACAACAAATACTTAAATATACGTACGTTATAATTTAATAACTGAAAAAAAATAAAACAAACATCAATTTTACTGTTTTCATCATAAAAAGTTTTTCACACTAAACTCGTTCAAGCGTTCAAAAATAAGTGTTTCAAATTATAAAAATACCATTCGATTATTATTTATTATCGATGGGGTCATGCTATGGGAGAAGGCTACGTTCACCAGTGACGTATTATATACCTATGTGCAATAGACTGATCATGATGATGATTTGATTATCGTTATCAAGGTTGAAAGCAGACGAATTGTTTTCATGACTACCGACACTCATAGACACCTTAGTTACTATTACTCAGATATGTCGCCCTTCCCTTATCACCCTTTAATTCTCCCGGTACCGACCACGTGTTCGCTGCGTGTTTTTGAAGCGTCAATGAACGTCCGCGGTAACCGAAAGGTACCGGAATCTTACAAACCGCATGAAACATAATGTCATACCAGTCGCTTTGTTGCGGTTTCACGAGCGAAAGGGACACGAGAAAAGAATCGATATTTTGTGATGTCGATACTTTTTCTTTCGATACCGATACTTTTTACACGTCACTACTACAGCTATTAAAAGCACTTTTTAATATACCTACTATTAACTATCGTATCGAACAAACATAAGTTGTTTTTTTTTTTAATTTGGATTCGCGACATAAGTTTCCCAGACATGATAGCTAATAGAGCTTTTCAAGGTTCAAGACAACTTTGAGACCATTTTCGATGTCAAGCTGCTCCCCTTCGTCAGAGGGGGGAAGAAGGGGGCCCCTTGTCCCATCTGCCATGATAATAATTTATTAGCTGTTTTTAATCTGCGGGAAAGAGAAGGGTCTGTCCCCCTATCGACCATAGTCTTAAAGAGACCCTCAACCTAGACGTATCTCTTAGTATCGATGAAATTGCACTGGGCTTCCTGTAGTAAAAAATAAACTCATGTTTTTGAAAGTAGTCAAGTTGCCACGTGAATATTAGTAATGAAATAGTACTAATAACGCATCCCTAGTGATCTAGAAAAAAGAAAAATTTTGAAGTTAAACTTCTATACGTGCGCTTGATATGTGGAGTAAGCTGGCGAGAGCGTTACAAAAATGTGTTGCCGGACGAGGCCAATGAAAGTTGTCATTGAAATTCAAATTCGATTTAAGGGGAACTTTTTTGTATTTAAAAAATAAGTATCATATATATTGTCATTGTAACTACGGTAATGAATTTGTGTATTAAATCAATAATTAAGTTGCAATTCAATTGTGTGATCTAAACCACACATTTTATATTTATCTTTACTTCTAATAATACAATCCTTCTTTTACTATCCCACACGAGTACAACATCAACATTCCATTCAACAGTGTCCCTGGCGAGGTACTATAATATTAAACAAATATTACTGTGCTAAAAACGTATCCAACGATATTGTGGCTTCGGAAAATAAAGTGCATTCGTATTTGTAGTTCCACACAATAACAGCTAATATCAAATGAGGCCGCTGTTGAAACTTGTGCCATTCATCCGGATACGATCGTTGTAGCGCTGCGAGCGCTTTATGAAATGTTTCTAATTGTTTATTAACATTATAAATTCTCTATTGATGTATTGTTTCGTGTGATGTGCGATCTGCGGCTCAGTAAAGTATTTTTTATAGTTTACTAGCTGCGCCCCGCGGTTTCACCCGCATATTTTTCGATCTCGTGGAAATTTCGAGTTAATAATTTATATGTAGCCCATAATTATATTCATGAAAAATTGGAAGTAAATCGATGCAGTACTTGTTGAGTTTAGCAGGGACATACTACAGACAAATAAATAAACAGACAAAAATTGTAAAAAATATATTTTTGGCCTCGATAATGATTATAGATCACGCCCCAAATATTTTAAAAATTATTCAATGTACAGTTTTGACTTTCTTACGATTTTATTATATGTACAGATGGAGGGGATGAGAATAGAAATCCGCATAGATATTATATAGGTAGATGCGTTTCCCTCCTTCTTTCCTTCTCCTTGGCCAACCACAACGCACAGCTGTCACTTTACGCTGGTATGTCTCCCCGGTCGAGCCGTCTGCATACAGCGTGGCATTACCTCTTACTACTAACATTTATTATCCTTATTTCTTATGTCTTTTTTATAGTTTTAGGGTGTTGAGAAGCAGACTGGTCCATTTGTTGACCGGTGCTCTTTTCCCTCAAATTTTAACGCTAGATTATTTATTTATTTTTATTTTTTATAGCATAGGAGGCAAACGAGCAGTTAGGTTACCTGATGTAAAGTGAACACCAACGCCCACAGACATCCGTAACATCAAAGGTCTAACATTTGATTATTGGGGCTTAAGAGATGGATCAAGGCTTACTATGAATAATATTAGGAATAAAACTAGTGTGAAATACTTGCGCACTTCTCATTTCAAAATTAAGAAGTTAATTAAGAATTAAGTCCAGCCACATGTCGAGAAAACACACAGTTATTTATTTAAAGAAATTCTATGTAATACTACATTTTAATGTGATAACTTAATGTAAGAACATAAAAATGTAGAGAATCTGTATCTAAACTATGTTCTCTTAAAAATTTAATAATTAAATAGGCCTCAAATTAATTTAAGCTTCTAAAATTATGTGGAAGGTATGTTGAACAAAGTTAGTTGCGTCGAAAACACCTAAAACATGTGTTATTTTAGATATTTGATGCTCGAAATATTTTAGGAACGCTAAAACCACTAATTAATGAACACACGTTGACTCTCAATATATTTTAGATTTATTAATCCGTGTTCTCTTTAAGTTTATTCTAATTTAATTGTCCTTAAATTAAATTACGCTTGTGAAATGTGGTAGGTAGAATGTTGATCAAAGTTAGTGACATCGAGATACCTAAAACATCTCAGTTATTTTAGATATTTGTTGCCTGAAAAAAATAGAGTTGGTAGGAGAAAGGAGGTCAGCGCATCTGTATAGCTTCTATGCCACACGTTCCCAAACTTTTTCGTCTAACGCCCACTCTGAAAAGCTGTTACTTCGTATCGCCCCCTTAGTAGTTATTACACCTTGATATTCAAAGACAATTATGTCGTTTCTGGCCCCTTACCGCCCCACTCTGAGCATCTAGTGCCCACAAGGGGGCGTTATCGCCCACTTTGGGAAAGACTTCTATGCGGATGCCTATGGGCATCGGTAGTCATGAAAGTGGCTTCGACTGCTCGTTAGCCCCCGTATAACATGTGTTTAAAGATATTTTATTTCTCAAAAAAGACCATACAGTCACTTACATCAGAACAATAACTAAAGTTCACTAATTATTATAATTTAACAGTCAGTCTTAATACTCTCGCAATGTTTTTATCTACGAAAAGTAGCCGTAAAATAAAAGTAAACAAGTAGTGGTTAATCGAAATATAATTTAGACAAAGTTATAATTAAGATATTATTAACAATTTCAATACGAAAAGCGGTTATTATGATCGAAATACCAGAAACGGTTTAGTATGCAAATTGATACGAATGTACCAGTTTATAGCCAGCAAAATAAGCAATTTATTTCGAGTGCAATGTATACTCCTCTACAATAGGACCCAAGGATGCGTCCAAAAATTGTCAATTATGTTACAATGTTGTTAAAATGTTGGTATCGTAAAGAATAATAAGGTAGAGTTTATTAGTGACAAATGCCACCTTGAGAGTTAGTATGATCAGAGCTATTTCTATGTAGCAATTATTTTACGTCATTAAATTTTATATTCATAAATATTTATTTAATGAGAGTTTGCTTCGCCGGTTCTTCTCAGATCAGCGTTATGGTTGAATCGCTTATAATTAGTAAAACAAACTGTTGCTCAAAACCCTATTTTACATGAAAACATTTTCATTTCATTTCATTTCTATTGGGAAAATAAACATCAAAACCCAAATATAACGAAACCTAACATAATTAATCATACAAAATTATGTTTTTCTCATTCAGGAATACTATGTTACCCATGTAAGCTGATAGATAGGATTCGCAATTTTCAAAAATCGATTTATAAAATCCTATTTCAAATACAAAACATTTTCATTTCATCTTAATCCCATAGGGAAAATAGACTTAAAACTCCAAATAGAAATATACCGAAACATAGCATCAATAAACATACAAATTTATCGTCTGCGATGCGTATTTACGTCCAAAATCTCCTTTATTCGTTATCCGATCGGGGACCGAATAGCCATATATATGTATGAGGACGAAATATGACCGAATATTTGTCTGCGACTTTATGTGACTGGGGATTCGGCGCTATCTTTATGTGATACTATCTTAATTGGCGCGGTTAA
The DNA here is from genome assembly GCA_001625245.1 of Calycopis cecrops. Classification (NCBI taxonomy): domain Eukaryota; kingdom Metazoa; phylum Arthropoda; class Insecta; order Lepidoptera; family Lycaenidae; genus Calycopis; species Calycopis cecrops. The sequence goes on from LUGF01020283.1 coordinate 147,635, forward strand.
TTATAATTGAATATGCGACAGATACGTGCGGGGACGTTCCAATGTTTTATAAAGGGTTCTGAGATATTTTATACTAGCTTTCGCCCGCAGCTCCGCCCGCGTGGATTCGGACTTTAAAAATGGAGTTAATTATGCATATTAACCTTCCTCTTGAATTTAATATTGTAATTTTATTATATATAATTTGTAATTTTAAACAGCTAAGCATACAGACACACAAATGGCGGAAAGCGACTTTGTTTTATGCTATGTAGTGATAATGACTCACGGTTTCATTTCATGTCTGATCCTTTAGATTGCCCACATTACGTAACAGAATGAAAATGTATTCATTGAGGTTTTATCTAGACACACGTAGATACTATCGATAGTTTATCGATATAAGCCTATCGAGCGGCATCACTACTGCAAATAAGTCACAAACTGCGTATACATCACTATGTTACAAATTCAAAGTTAAATCATCAGCCTAATAAAGACGTATATTAAAAACAAGAATCAAAACCACATGACGCCAAAAGAGTGTACCAAATTGGTCAAAATACTCGTCGCCAAATAACATATTCATTGAATGAATTGTTGCGTATAAAATTTGCATACTTTTTGAACTTGTGTGAGGCGAGGCCAAAATTTAACCTTCCAGGGGCGTCTTTGATTCTGTCACATTTCCGCAAACACAACGTGACTGTGTTATCAAGTGGCTTACTTTCGTGTACTCTGTAAGAAGTGGCGTACGTTGTAGCTGAAACGGAACACTTATTTTATATCAGGACTGTGGTTTAAGCAACATTCACTCAACTGAGTGGTTTCCTTTTTATTTTTTTTTATATGTGTATGAATTTTTCCGTATATGTACGATAATTACTATATTTTGTGTATGCATATAACTGCCGCAGACCTGACGAGTCTTGGGCAAAAATTGCCACTTTATTGGACCCAGACTCATAGAGGCGACGCGGCAGACCAAAAAGGAGATGGCGAGATGAACTCGACGTATACCTGCCTGAATGGCGTGATGCAGCTCTGAACAGAGAAAAATGGAATAAATGGGGGGAGGCCTTTACCCCATAATGGGCTTGATATAATAATATAATATTTGTGATTTCTTTTTATGTGTTATCTGTGCCTTAGATTAAGTTCTAAATTAAGATAACACAAATATATATTTTTGTTTTTCTTATTTCCTAACAAATTGTTAAAACGTATAACAAGTATGTGTCTAAATAAAAACCTTCTATTCTATTCTATTTTTAAGATATAAGAGGACTACGAACAATTATACATCTTAAAGAATGAAAAAATACAATTTTCATTGGACTGCTGCTGCCGCATTGGGCCGGTGCGACCGAGGAGGCCTCGCTTACACGATACTGGCGTAAAGTAAAAGTATCCGGTGGCCCAAGGAGGATCGCAGGACGGCGGGCAATGCATCTGTAAAAGCTCTAGCTCTCTAGCCATAGAGCAGAGAGAGCTCAAGTATGACAGAACGAACGTAGATAATTTTTTTTACCCTTTTGCGAATCATTATTATCTCAATCTACTGGTAGATCTAGACAATCGGATAGCGTTTATTTATAAATACAGTGTAACTTGCATAAATGGGACCGGGATAAGTAAGAAACCTCCATAACTGGGACTCTTGCTGAGCCCAACACTCGGGCACTGAATTGCCTTTGTTAGTGAGACGATCCAAGCCTGTATAACTGGGATTCGTTCTTACGATTTTATTTTCTTAGTTACCTCTATAATTACTGAGATAGCAAGTGATGTTATATGAATTAACCTCTGTAACTGATACAACATTGTAACACTTATACGAAGGGAGCCTAATTTGCAGGTCCCAAAAAGTCTCACTTAACCAGATTTCACTGTATATGTATATATTTTATATATTTTATCTCTCACTTTTATGTGCCTGTACACCTCAAAGGACCCATAGCTCAGGGCGATGTTGGCTCTCAACCGTATGATGTAAATTAAAAAGTGACCTTATTTTTGTTTTTGTTTGTTTGACTGTCGGTAAGGCAAAAGACAGAAAGAAGAGAGAGAGAGAGAAAGAAGAAGACGTAAGTGCGTTTAGCATTACTTTGGTGTTGCGTTTCAGTGGTCACTGAAAAGTCAAACGCTTACATGACTTATATGACATTAGCTGGTGTCTGAGACTTCGTTCGCGTAGCGTAGTAATTTTATAATCAAAGTGATTTGTTATTGTTTGCTAGCAGTGTGCCAAAATTCCGAATTCCCGTAGAAATAAGCGCTTTTACCGCAGTAAAAAGTGTTTTTGATGTTGATCAGGCTTAGTATGTATACACCACAAAAAGTTTCATTCGAATCCGTAGATTAAGTCGGACAAACAGACAAACACATTGACAAGAAATTTAAAAAGATTGAAAGTGTTCTAATACTATTTTAACATCGCCCCCAATAAGTTTTTCGTAAAAATATTCAATGTCATAGATACGTCTTATTTTACTGTTTTATTTTTTTTTTATGGTATAGGGGGGCAAACGAGCAGTTGTAGCCATTTTCATGACTACCGACGCCCATAGACATTGGCATATAGACTATACAGATGTATAGTCCTAGTCTTTTCTCCTCCCACCTCCATGGACAACCGGCTACTTACACACCGCACGAAACGCGACAGCACAGCTGTCACTTCACGCCGGTCTCGTGTAAGTGTAAGCGTGCATTATACGTATAGATAAACACTAGCCCAACTGTGGACTGCAATAGGCCGATGATGATGATGATGATGACGATATTGAAGCACTAGTTAAAAGTTAAAAGAGTACATTATTTAATAACAAATTGTAGATCGCATCGAAGTGGCGCAGACAGCTTCTTCAATTTCACACAACACCGATCTTTGAAAATCTGAAAAACTTTGCAAGAGCTTAGAGTTGTAAAAAGTTTGAAAAGCAATTTCTTGGTTTGGACAAGTACTAAGTGACATCTAACTTTGAACTGCAGTTAGCATTATTATTGTCACCTAGATGCCTGGCATAAAACTAGAACCATGTTCTCACTGTAAAAAGTGCACGTGTTTAGTACTAGACAGGATGCTTAGAACAGGATGATGAACAGGGCTGCCCATACTGGCTAGGCTGGAGAGGCAGAGGGGAGAGTCCAGACTGAACAGTTCAGTTGGTGGGTTCTGAGTAGAGACTGTTCAACGGCAGCCGGACAGTCCCCAAGGATCTTTTTACTATCGATCGTTACCTATTGTCTGTGAATCCGGGACCATCTAATTATGGAGGCTGGGGTGCCTTCAGGCAGGAAATTCGTCGGTCCCCCTCGACGGATCTCCACCTTGTCGCGGTGAGGGGGCTTAGTAGCCGTAGTTTGAGCCTGCCTCCCACGGTGAACTAAGAGGGATCCCGGGTGCGGACGCGTCGGGTGGGCTTTGCCGAGGCCCGCTCTGGATGCGTCCATGGAGGAAGGGTCGCGGGAGGAGAGGTATCTCGGTGTGTCGTTGCCGTGCACCCTATCTCCCGCGACCAAACGGGGGCGCACCGTCTGTTGCGTTGGCGGTGGGGCCGCAGAGGAAGAGGAGATGCGGTGTGTCGTTGCCGTCCTCCCTGTCCTCTGCGGCCGTTTGATGGTTGGTCCGCCGCCCCGCGGATGGGACCAGCCAGTGCCGGAAGTCCTCCACCCGTCCCTCTGAATCAGCAGATGGCGGCGTGGATTCGGACGACCGGCGTGGTGTGCTCCGTTGGAGCATTGGGACCAGGGGTTAGGATGGGAACCTGACCCCATTGCACGGTTCCATCGTGGAGTAAGGGACTGTTCAAAGGCAGCCGGACAGTCCCTAGGGAGGAAGAGTCTGGCCTTCTCACCGAGGCCAGCCTGTCGCTGGAGGCGCCCTGTTGCTTGTAGATCCGGGGCCCTCCAGTCTTAGCGGCTGAAGGCACCCGCAGGGGTTTGGTCGGTAGGGGCGTACCAAACGCCGAGCCCGACACAGGCCCGGTTTCAGAGCCACCCAGGCTCCCGGGTATCGTGCGTAAATGCATTCTCCTGCGAAAACAAAAAAAAAAAAAAGGAAATTCGTCGGTGTTGCACTCAGTGTTGAGTTCGATATAGATCTAGGGGCCACTCGGGCTCCATACGTAAAGTATTCCCCTGCGTAACAAAAAAAAACAAAAGGATGATTAAACCAATCTCAGGTACTATTTCTCTAATAAGGATCCACGCATGAAAGAAACTAGCACACACAAACACACACATACGCATACACACACCCACACATAGAGAGCCACACACATCCTTACGTCAGGCAGAGAGAACAGAGTGCAACATCAACACGATCCTTACACAGTTTTCTAAACTAGCTCTTAAAAGTTTAACATCTTAGTTTTAATATGTAATTCAGTCGTTATTTCACAAAAACTGTTCTGTATTTAATTGTATCTTTCACTGTAATTTATAAAACTTTGAGGATAATACTACAAAAAATCAACAAACAAAATATTTATAACGATATTTGATTTGGTGCTCGATTTTTCCAAAGCAGTGTGTATATTTTTATTTTATATTATTTTGGTTAACCTTCATTTCAATATTATATATATATATAAAATATTCACAAAAATGAAGTTTATTTTATTCAAAGCAATGTATAGAGTTTTTGTATTGTGAAACTAAATTTAGGAATTTGTTTTCAGTACAGAAAATATTTTTTCCAAATTATTCAAATTTATTTGATACTAACTGACATTGCTACACTAAAAAATAAATATTACATTCTCATAGTTTTTGTGGTCGGAAACTAGATATTCGAATCATTGCCTTGTAAATGAAAATGGATTTGCATATACGCAAATCTATTTTGGATACGGTGGAATGTTTTCAAAGTTCCATGACTTTTTTTTTGCAGAACATGATATGCTTAATCGGTTGTTCTAGTTGATTATCGATAGCTAAATGCATCTTTGTAAGAGGCAGTGCCACACTGCATGCTTGTATGCAGCCGAATTGGGCCGTCACTGCTCTTACACGAGACCGGCGCTAAGTGACAGCTGTGCGCTCGCGTTTCGCGCGGCGTGTAAGTAGCCGGTGGCCCATGGAGGTGGGAGGAGAAAGGAGGGCAGCGCATCTGTGTAACCTCTTTGCGGATGACTATGGGCGTCGGTAGTCATGAATATACATAAACATTTACCCGTAGTTGATTGTTTATTAATGTGAGCATTTTGCTCACGCGCGCATCCTCGTGTTTTTAGGGTGCGCCTACTCACGGGTTAAAGCCCGTTACAGACGTAACTATATTGTATATGAAGATATCGATATTTATAATATAGTATAGCCAGCAACACACGAGAGCTATACTTTAATTTACGCAATTCGGCTGCATGCAAGCGAGAGGTACCTCCCCGGTCGTGCCAGCCCCAATCAGCTGCATGCAAGCAAGCAGTGTGGCACTACCTCTTACTCTAGAGTTACTATCAGGAGTTACCTCTTCGGTCGTGACGATCCGAATTGGCAGTGTTCTAACTCTCACAAAGCACTGTATAATTCTTTAATCGTTTTATTTTAATGAGGAATTAGAATAAAAGACAAAAGACTCCATATATGGCAGTTATTCGCATTTAAAATGTAGAATAGCAGATACAATACGGACCTTTCTCTTAAACCAGTAAATATATCCGTTATCGAGGAGCGTAGCCTACGCTACCCCGGGTTGGGAATTTATTATCATGAATAATGTAAAGAATTGAGACTGTAACACATCTTATTATTTCCCGAAGAAATTCGCTGACTTTCCAATGTGCCTCCTAAATACTGGGACTTGATCAACTAATGCTCCGTTTGCCTATAAAATCTTCAGAGATTTGTGGCTTATTTGGTAAATTAGATAAATGAAGGTAATAAGTGGCCTGATAAGTAAAGGTTTTATGGCTTAAAAGCGAATGAATCAAATAAATTGTGGACTTACTTTTCGCTTAATTATTCATTTCTCGCTATAATTTATTCCAATTTTGTACAATAAATGAATGAAATTGAAAGATTTTTTGTAATAGACCAAAGTCTTAGACGATTATAAAGGAAGGAGACCTTCCAAAACTCGCTACCATACGGAAATTTAAAAATGTAGTAGTATTATAGTTATTTAAATATTATACTTACGTACTACAGATATTATGTAACCCGCAGAGATTAAAGTAAAGTGGCTTTTTATACCTAAGCTACGTGACGTAATTTTCTATCTCTTATTAGTCTGAGAGCTAATTGAATAAACCTATTTAAGTTAAAGTTCAGTCAAATGCAGTATAATAGGTATGTTTTACTCCAATATTATCCAGGTAGTTTTATACTAGTTGTAGTCATAGTATACAAATTGAATGTAGCTTTTAAGGATTAATCAAACTGATATTTCAATTATTTGAATCACACAAAATTTACACCAAATGTAGTAGATGAATACCGAAAACGTCTTAAGCGATTTGACTGTTATTCGGCTCACAAATAACAAATAAAGTAACGATATTTTTCCCCCATAATATCGCCTGTGGGAAATTACATTTATGATAACTTTCTAACGACACCTCATAAAGCTTACGCAAAGTTACGCAAAACCTTTTAAATATATCGAAGAGCCGGCGGTGTGATTGTTAAAAAAAACTTATTTGAATACTCCTCGCATCATAAAGACATTACGAACATACGTAAAGGAACCCCCCTCGATATAAATGGAAATCTCAAAACAGCTGTTTGTATTAAAAAAGTTACTTGTTATTCAAACTCTCGGCTGTTTTTTCCCCCTCACATCCCCTTGCTCCCCCCTCCATACGCCCATACATGCTTACGTAACCGAACTCACCCTTAGCCGCGGAACCTTATCTAACAATCAGCAACCTTAGGAGGCGGATGTAATTTAACGCACGCAGTAACCACGATTTATGTTTAATCTCGGATAAGGTTTTAATAATAAAATCTTACAAATGAATTTAAGAAAGTGAAATTATATTTTTGCGTATATTGGACGTGAACTAAGTGCGGTGGTGTAACGAACTGGAATGATGAATAATAAATTTCATAAGCAATTGTATAAGAAAATATGTGATTTTTAAGGCCTAGTGAAATTGTTGTAACTAATTTTTTTATCAACCAAATTGTAATGGTACGATTATTGTACGATTTAGTAAGAGATAGTGCCACACTGCATGCTTCCATGCAGGCGAAAGCACAGGGAAGCAAAGGAGGGAGAGAAAAGCAGGGAGGAGACCTTTCACTTACAGGAGACTTGCGTAAAGTGACAGCTGTGCGTTCGTGTTTCGCGCAGTATGTAAGTAGCCGGTGGCCCAAGAAGGTTGGTGGAGAAAGTAGGGCAGCGTATCTGTATAGCCTCTATGCGAATGTCTGTCGTTAGTAGTCATGAGCTGACTGCTCGTTTCCCCCCTATACTATAAAAAAATGTGTTGATTTTTGTAAATGCGATCGTAACATTCGATACTTGACAACAGTTTTTTGATATTTTGTCCGGTTTTTTTGGTTTCCATGTTTTTTAATAATATGGAGAATTTTTTGTGACTTGTGTCCATAGACACCATCTTCGCAAGATTGTTATGCAGATGCTTTGCCATCGTTTCTTCCCCCCTACAGGGCACACAACTAAATGGAGCAACTTTACGGTGATGTCATGTGCTAGAGGTGCTTCGGCCCAGTTTTCTTGCGACGCACGACCTCTTGTTACTTTACTTCGTCTACTCGCAACGAGGGTTAGTACTTTCAGGCAAATGTTTTATCAAGTACCTTATCGGTTTTTTTAACATAATGTATATTTTAATTCATAGTCAGAGGTAGTGCCATGCTGCATGCTTGTATGTATCCGAATTGGGCTGGCAAAACGGGAACCTCTCGCCTACACAATTCGTTAAGTGACAGCTATGCTGTTGCGTTTCGTGCGGTGTGTAAATATGGCCCATGGAGGTGGCAGGAAGAAGGACATCGCATCTGTATAATCTCTATGCGGATGTTTATGGGCGTCACGAAAATGTCTTCGAAAAAGAAATCCAAATAAATTTAATTCCATATCAAGCACTCAGAGTTAAAAACTAAGGGCCGTAACGAAAAATAAAACTTCTTTAACGACCTCTTCATTACTCCGGGATCCGGGACTATCTTATGAAGAGTTTAAGCGAAGAATTTAAAATTCTTTCATGGCTCATTAAATTTTACGGCTCAGATATATTTAAAATGAGCTTTTTGATATTAAAGTTTGTTGAACTTTCCATTAGGACAAATGTTGGTATATAAATTATGTTAGCAAGGAGTCTATCCAGTATTACGTAAGCTGAAGGGGGGTGGGGAGGGGGTCGCTGTTTTGCTTATTTCTTTGAAAATTCAGGTAATATTTACACAAATTTATGCTGACAAGGGAGAGGGGGGAGAGGGGGTTTAGAAATTACAAAAATCTTACGTCTCTCTACGTTACTACGTACTCTAACGTTATACTTGAATGATCCCCAAATAATTATTAACATTATTATTATTTATATTAGGTATAAGAAGGCAAACGAACAGTGGTAGCCAATTTTATGACTGCCGACGCCTATACATCCGCATATCTGCAGATGCGTTGCCCTCCTTCCTCCTCCTCCATGGATCACTGGCAGCGTTATAAATCGCCCGAAATGCGACAGTACAGCTATCTCTTTACTCCAATTATATTATACGCGTTAGCGAGAGATACCTGCATTGTGCCGGTCCAATTCGGCTGCATATCATGGCACTACCTTTTACCAAACAGCAAAATTGTCTACCATTAAACAAAATGATCATCATTTAGATTTGGAATGCATAGAACTAATTCCCTTTTTCCCGCCTAAATGTTTTTTTTCCTGCCACCATTAACCAGATGCTTAAAGATACTCTCTTACCCTGATAGGCCATCACAGAACAAAGTATGTACTTTAATATTGCAGAAGGTCTTAATTTTACAACTATTACGTAATTAGACATATTTGGCTTCCGAACAAACCCGCAATGGTTAACAAAGCAATTGTTAACATCTTTTAACAAAGCGTAATTGTATAATTATATTAGTGCCTACTACATATATTTTCTCATTGTTAACGACTAATTCTACTAAATAATATTTAGTGTCTAATGTCATTAGACTGGCACAGTATGCAGCGCACGTAAGGGTGCTTACATAGAGAAACAGGTTACCGGTACTGACAAAACCTGTACGGGTCGGTACCGGTAATATTGCACTGTTAGAGGTACATCTCGCTTACTTGATACCGGAGTAAAGTTACGGCTGTGCTGTCGCGTTTCGTACGGTGAGCTGTTGGTTCATGGATGTGGGCTGAAGAAAGTGGGCAACTCCGACTGCTCGTTTGTCCTCATATTAAACAATAATGCAATGTCAACCTAGCCGATTTCGGCTATGGCGGCCGTCTATATAGACGAGTCATCTGCGCAGGACATTTATTTCCTTATTCTCGTATTCCGATAGAATGGCAGTCCGACACGACCGGAGAGAAGTCAGGCGCAGGACCGACAGACGGCGTAACGACGCTCTGAGGCACGGAGGTGTAACACCGCCAACTTCCTGACTCTAGACTATCATTTGAAATTATTGGACACAGTGCCCTTATAAACTACTTGGGAGTCTAGAAACCCCGATTGGGTTTGAATAAGAGTGGACTGTAATGAACCTCGAATATACATTTAAAATGACAGTGATTTGAGTAACGAACAAAGGCAAGTAAAGATGCGTTGATGTGTCAAATAATGACGTACGTAAGTGGCAAACAGCTGTCACTCGCTGGCGCGCTTACCGCCGCCAATATATTTGGTCCCTCACATCTGTAGTTGAACACGCTTATCACTAGACTATGAGGCAGTTAATATATTTTATAAAAATAAAATAATTTGCTTTTTTTAATATGGGAAAGAGATATATCTGAGAGAGATCTCTCTCTGTGAGATGTATCTCTCTTAATTCTCTCCCATCCCGCTTAACACTGGCACCAAATAGGAACTTTCCCAAACCGACACCCATTATTTAATTACACTCATTCGTATTTTTTACACCATTGGTTACAAGTAATTAGCAATTTTTCTTATATTTTTAATCACACAATTTTTTTTCCACCATTAAATGCAATGATGGTCACTACAGCCGCGATACAAGTCGATAACATAAGTTTACGCTCATTATTTCGTGCAACACATAACGATGTAGGTTAGACTATAGTTTCAGAATTCCACTTTGAAAAGCAATCCATTCTAAATTATAATTTATATATTACATCCAAGATGGTAAAGATAGGCATGCGGCATTTGAGCCACCCCTTCCTCATGCTGGCCATATTTGGCTGGCATGATCAGGGAAGGTCACCACTCGCTTAGACTATACCGCTTCAACACACAAAAAATTTCGGTAAAAATAGGCCCAGAAAGATTTAGCGAAAACGACATTTAAATGATTAAAATGTAAGACAAGGTTGCACCTATAATTGACGTAGCACGACAGTCGCTCGAATCGCTGAGAATTCCCCGCAGGTACGAGTTTCATGGCGTATAATTACACTTGATTACTACCACTGTGAACGAAATCCACACTTGTGGCTGCCGAATATTTAGACAGAATTAAAATCGATTTCAAAGTGGTTGTACACTGATGGAGCGGCGCTGAAGATATCCAACGAAGGTCGAAAACGTATGCTCATAATAAAACAACTTTAACAAAATATAAAATCATACCATAGGAACATTTTTTCGGGATAAAAACTACCCTGTGTGTTAATCCAAGTTAACTTCTATGCGTGTGCCAAAGATGAAAATCGGCTCAGCAGTGTTTGCGTGAAGGAGTAATAAACAAACATACAAACTTTCGCATTTATTTTATTAGTAGGATAGCGCTAGTCGTTGTATAATTATTTCAATATCTAGTCAACGCTGTCACAGTGTTTTTAATTAAGGTCTAGCTTATTTAATTAAAAAATGCTGACCCACTTTGTTAAGTGTAAAAAGTCTGACATATTTTATAATGTCGATGGTACACTTTTTTATTTACTAGTAAATTGAGCTTAGAGACGTATTCTTTTTAATTTACCGCTACATAGTATTTGTCGCTTGAGAAATATGGATATGAAACCACTGTGGGTAATGCTCAAGGCTATGTTCATAAAGCAAAAGATTGAGCGCCTTAATTTAGCCGGTACGACCGGGTGGTATAAAGAAAGCTTCTGGTACTTACGTACCTGTAGCTATCTTAATACCAGCTCGCCTTCGTCCAGAAAAAAGTATACAGTGAATAAAAGTTACTTAGAGATCCAGAGAGAGCGTCGACACGTTGCTTCGGGGTCATGTACGAAACTATATAGAAACGTACACACAAACGAGTAAGTGGATGTGGGCAAACAAGTAAATGAATTATAGTAGTGTATACAAGGTTTATAAAAGCGAGAGGCATTAAATAAAACCACATAATATTTAGTGTATAAACTGGCTTCACAACAAAAATCAGATCGATCGGAGCAATATTTTTGCAGCAGGATTTTTTTATAGGTTTTTCTCACTTCGTACATGCTGTACACCAGCTGATAGCGAGAATGGGCTAGCCAGGGTCATTCGATACCAGGTTGGCGTTGGCCGTAAGCACCGGTACAAAGCATGATTACATTTATTCGCTACTTAAATTGTTTACAAAAAGTATTTTCATATACTTGTCGTAAACTTTTTTAATAGTTTCGGATTAACTGAAGGCACTTATAGTATATGTGGTTTAATTTAATGCCTCTCGCTTTTATCAACCTTGTATATTATGTGGGTAGTATATGCGACGAAGGACGAATGAACAAAGGTAGAGTGGATACCAAGAAAAGAATATCGTTTTGTGAGCAGACAGCCACAACAGGGGATAGACGATATTGTCCGAAAATTATCCGAACTGTCTGAAAAAAACTGGATAAGGAATTTGCGGGACCGCGAGAATGGCGTAATAGAGGAAAGGCCTACATCCAACAGTGAAAAGTTAATAGCTATCAAGTAAGTAACTGACTATAAGCAACTTGTGCTTGTCAAACTATTTTTAAAATAAAACTTATTTACGCGCTTGACTTGGGGAGTAAGCTGATGAATGCGTAAAGGGAGCGTTACGAAAAGTGTGATCGGGCAAGGCGAACGGAAGTTGAGAGAGAGATATAAGTTAGTGAAGTAGTATTTTGTATTTTTATATTTTGTCGTAAATTATATTTGTATCTCTTTCTCGCAAACAATTTTTTTAATAGTTTTTAATAGATTTTAATTTGAATTAATTATAATTTAGTGGACTATATTATTAACATGTGCAAACGTATGCCTTGATAATTAAATGAAAAAGACGTGTGCACCTGTTATTGGTAGGTATATGCATAAGAACCGAGAACTAGCAATGTAATTATTGATTGTAAAATGTGTGTGCTGTTGGTGTGCCTTAAATAAATAAATAAATATATAAATAAATAAGACAGAAAGAGTAATAGAGTTGCGTTTCTTATATTACTGTGCTACTCTCATAGCCAGTTATACTTCGTATATGAAGTTTTACTTCAGTCGTGTGGTCTACGGCACAAACATATTTTTAGCCTTGGTTTCGCTTGGTTCGCTTTCTCTGGAAACATACCTAAGAGACTTCCTTCCAAGATGGCGTGGCTTAGCCACTGAAATGGATCCGTTGAATATGTAGATTTCGATGTTTCGAAATGAGTACTCTGAAATCCAAGTCAGCATCTTCTAATTTTCAGGTTCAGTTTAATTATCCAGCATTATCAAAGCGAAAATAATTAGTTTTTCATGAATATTTGCATTAATTTTGTAAAACATTTTCATTACTAGATATGCTTTATTTATGCAGTCTCTCAGTAGTTAAAACACTAAAAAAAAGTATCAAAAACTGTTGCATGTATTTTGTTTTGCTTATACGTCATTCAACGTAGCGATTAAATGTTAGCTAAGGATAAAAAGCCTTATATGCTCAAGCGTATAGGGCTTTTTATCCTTAGCTTACCGGCGAAAAGTCACAGCTGTGCTGTCGCGTTTCGGGCTGTGTGTAAGTAGCCGGTGGTCCATGTAGGATGGAGTTGAATGAAGGGCAACGCATCTGTATAGCTTCTGTGCGGATGTCTATGGGCATCGGTACTTATGAAAACAGCTCCGATTGCTCGTTTGCCCCCTTATACTAGGTATATAAAAATAGTTTCGTGTTCGCGTGGTTCACTGGAGTTTCAATTGTAGTGACTATTTTCCTTGCACAAAAACAAGCTAATAAGAAAGTAGCATCTTAGGGTACATTTTTAAGAAAATTGCGCGGAAAATCCTGCGGAGTATAAAATTTGGCACATTTATAGTTTATTGAATAGAATAGAATATCTTTATTCCATTTCATAATTATGATATTTAGTCTTTAATTACAAAAAAAAATCACTTAGATCGAATTTCGATCTTCGCGGGTTCACTAGTATTTATAAATCAAAGAAATAGATATAGAGATAAGACAGAGACGTCATGTGAGTAACCTCATATATCCCTCTTTTATATAATAATATGTAAGATCATATATCACAGATGAACGTAAGTCCAGGCTAGAAAATACATTTTGAAAAGAGACGAATAATTCAATAGTAGTCCCTATGAAACTTATTTGACTGCTTCTCGAATCAATCTTGAATTCGATGTTAAGCATGAGCTTTTGAAAATGAAGACATAATGATATAGACACAAAGCTTATATAAAAGCTCATAGAACATGTTTGCATAATAAAAGAGCTCTACAACAGAAAGAGAAAATGTTGGATGATCAATGAATAATTTGATTCAATACATTTTTCTAATTCAACTTATATCATGTAAATGTAAAATAGAAGCAATTTTCGAGTAGGTTTTTATTAATAGAGATTCATAAAATTTACATGCATAGAATCCAATGGTTGACTTTCTTTTAGATTTAGTTTTGTTTTGTTTTTATGGTACGGGCATTTATTAAGTATTTGGTTATAAATATAAATATAAAATATAAAAAATGTGCTAGCAGTATCCTGTGATTCCACTTACGTGTCTCCGAATTAGTTGTGGCTCAAATATATTACAATATAGCCATATATTTATCTCTTGATATTTATCAAGAGGTAAATATATGGCTATATAGGGCTATCTAAACTTAAAATATTTTTTTCAAATCGCACCATAATTCTTGAGATTAGCATGTTCAGCCATACAAACTCGTCAGCTTAATAACAATAGTACAGACCTGACTACACATATTATTATACATATTATGCATCATGACAACGGCAATAAATAAATAAATAAATAAATAAAATGTTTATTCAGTACCACAAGTTCCATTAAAATCGTACATAATATAGTGGAGTCTCCTTTTAAGTAAGTACATACTTGTGACAATAGACCCCGCTCCTCCTCAACAAAAAATAATATTAACTATGATACTGTTTGTGTGCGGGAGTGCGTGCGTTGCGTACGTGCGTTACGTGCGTGCGTGCATGTGTGCGAGCGTGCGTGCGCGTGCGGTAAAA
>LUGF01020283.1:163304-190293 GCA_001625245.1 Calycopis cecrops
CAATTGTAGTGACTATTTCCCTTGCACAAAAACAAGCCAATAAGAAAGTAGCATCTTAGGGTACATTTTTAAGAAAATTGCGCGGAAAATCCTACGAATTATGAAATTTGGCACATTTATAGTTTATTGAATAGAATACAATATCTTTATTCCAAATTTATGTGTAAGCGAAGTGCAGAAAGCTAATATTATTGTAAAATAATGCTTATAAAGTACGTTAATTCAATAAATAAAACATTACACACACTACCATGCATTTGACACATTAATAGGTACATACGACACACACATGTAATTGTTGATGAAGTTTATACGTGTCTTTTGCAAGTATTGAAAACTCTTTGAGTCAGTAGTCTTAATGACATTTAACATTTCATAATTATGATATTTAATCTTTAATTACAAAAAAGTTTCACTTACGGGGTTCGGGTTCACTAGTATTTATAAATCAAAGAAATACATATAGAGATAATACAGAGACATGTGAATAACCTCATATATCCCTCTTTTATATAATAATATGTAAGATCATATATCACAGATGAACGTAAGTCCAGGCTAAAAAATACATTTTGAAAACAGACGAATATTTATTTGACTGCTTCTCGAATCAATATTGATTTAGATGAATAAAGACAGAATGATATAGACACAAAGCTTATAGAAAAGCTTATAGAACATGTTTGCATAATAAAAGAGCTCTACAACAAAAAGAGAAAATGTTGGATGATCAATGAATAATTTGATTCAATACATTTTTCTAATTCAACTTATATCATGTAAATGTAAAATAGAAGCCATTTTCGAGTAGGTTTTTATTAAAAGATATTCACAAAATATACATGCATAGAAAGATATAGTCCGGTCAATTTAGACATAAAAAAGTGGTGAAATAACAAAAACTCCCGGAAAGCTAAATTTTGGTAGAGACCTATAGTTTGCCATTACAAATCAAGTTTTAAAAGTCCCCATCGATCCTATGAGTGCTTAAAAAGTTATTCGAGGTCAAAAGTCAAAATTTGAGGTTTTTTGGATTTTGCTTGAAAACGGTAAGTTTTATCAAAAAAAAACTCCAATCCAATGTTGTAGATCTTAAAATTATCTACAAAAATGGTATCAATGATTTTTTCCTAACAGTTACCATTCCTGAGATATCGCGATTCTGATGGACTTTTAGTAAGAGGTAGTGCCACGCTGTATGCTTGCATGCAGCTGAATTGGGCCGGCACGACCGGGGAGGTACCTCTCGCTTACACGAGACCGGCGTGAAGTGACAGCTGTGCTGTCGCGTTTCGTGCGGTGTGTAAGTAGCCGGTGGCCCATGGAGGTGGGAGGAGAAAGGGGGGCAGCGCATCTGTATAGTCTCTATGCAGATGTCTATGGGCGTCGGTAGTCATGAAAATAGCTACAACTGCTCGTTTGCCCCCCTATACCATAAAAAAAAATGTCTATGGGTGGTAGACATGAAAATTATTCTTACTGTAAGTTTACCTCGAAAAAAACATAAGTAGACAGTTTATATTAAAATATTCTTAGCTCTTCAGCGAAGTTATCAGCGAAGTTCCACGGGCGTTTACACCGAACTTGTGATGCTTAAACAAGTTCTGCGAATAAATTAATTATTACAGTTAAAATTCAGAATGAATTGCAGTTTCCAGTGTTTCACTTTGAAGCGAATCATTTGAAATTCTCTTTCATTATGCGGATGGATAAAGTGTTTTATTATTTTTGTTGGTACGGATAGCATACCTGTTTTAGTTTCATGTCATCCTGGTACTTTTATTTGTGTGAACACAAGTGTTGTCAAAGAGCACTTTTGAACAAATTACATGCTTAAAAAGATTTTCTAATTAAAAATTCTAATTTCCACCGGCACACTCTAGATGTTCCGAATACCACCACTATGCGCTATAAACGCAACTTCATCCCACGCACTACTTATTTGTGTAATGTGGAAGCGTGAAAAAGAATTACAGGTTTCTCAGAACTTACACTGAGCATGGTAGTGTATCATAAATTATGTAGCACGACAATATTTTCTTCAAAACTATCATATCAGTAAAGAACGAAAGAATACAGCGCAGAGGAACATCGACGCTCAATTATACAGAACAACTAAAGAAAAGATTAAATTATTTAATGTTAAGGAGACATAGGTCCCAATTACAACCTAGAGAAAAAGTTTTATATTATTTTATTAAAATAACCATAAGCTTTTATACATTTTGGTAGGCAGATATTGTAAACGACAGGACCACGGGGAGGTCATTTTGGCCCAATTCGACTACTTGTATGCAGCGTGGCACTACCTCTTACTAATTCTCCACCTCTATATATACGAAATAGCATCCATATAAAATATATTCTATACGCAATTTAGGTCACATCGAAAACATCAAGTTTCAATACCTAATCCTCAGCGAAATGTAAAAGTATTGTTCTATATTCCGATCGACATTCGCAGCACGTCTGTCTTTGTTAAGAATTATTGCGTTTTTGTTGTTTCGTTTCGCCGCAATATAATAAGTGGTGCGATGTTTTTGAGTTGTTTGTGCCGTTGTTGGGGAGGTTTGATATCTCGATTGGAATTATAGTTGATTATTTTTTTTGTTCAGTTTACCTATACTTATAGCCGTGGACACAGTATACTTCGGGTATAGAAACACTGTATACAGGGTTATTTGTAAAACACTACCAAGGTGACATTTGTAAGTCCCGTGCTGCCGGACAACGTGATAGTGTGCACGGGTTTGTTGACCTCATCTTGCGGTGCCCAATGCACTTGTAACGCTCGGGCGAAATATTTAATTGATATTTTTGTTTGTATGAAAAAATAAAATGGCGAATTACGAAAATTCGTAGAACAAATGATGTTGCTAAAGATGCTAGCTAACTACCTACTACTGAGAAATAGCTATCTATAACTGAGAAGTTGCCGGTGTTAAAAAACATGTATACGTCAACATTTCACGTACACATTTAGTCTGTATATAAAATATATTCTATACACAATTTAGGTCACAGCGTCGAAAACATCAAGTTTCAATACCTAATCCTCCGTGAAATTTGGGAGAGCCATTGGGGAGATTTGAGGTTTCGATTGGAATTATATAATTGATTGTTTTTCAGAGTATTGAAACTCTGTATACACATATTGTTTTATAGTGTGGAATGGATATCAAAGATACGGCCCGCGAGCCGCATCCAGCCCGCGATTCATACCCATACGGCCCGATATCACAATATTTCAGAAAGAAAAATCCCATCAATTAGCATTTTTTTAACTTCAACCTGGCTTGAATTCAAAATCTAGTATATGGCCCTTTGATATTGACATCCCTGGTGTAGTGAGACTCGAAAATGGCTCCTGCTACTACTTAAAAATCGATCTTATTGTGTAAATTGTACCTACATACTTTCAAGTGAAACAATTTCGATTTCAATCAATGAATTTAATAAAAAAGATCGCAGTAGCCTTTGATCCCTCATCGTAATTATAGAGCCCTTTGTTAATTGCGCCCGCCGTTATGTGAAGCCTTGTGGAGTTTTCTTAAGCACAAAGCTCGGAGGTCGGGCTTTGAGGAAATTGACGTGGTATTAACGAGGAACTAACTTGGAGTTTTATATCAAATACTATTTGTTGGTTTGCTTCGTTACTATTTAATTCTTAGCGTTTTAGTTGCAGAGAAATTCTTTGTTATATGTTGCCGATCTTTTAGTCCGTTGAATCAAAGTCGCATACGTAATTAATCCAAGCGTGTAGCATAATAGTAGTAAGAGATAATGCTACGCTCCATGTGCGCATGTAGCTGAATTGCCCTGGCACGACCGGGGAGGTACCTCTCGCTTACACGAGACCGGCGTAAAGTGACAGCTGTGTTGTGGCGTTTCGTGCGGTGTGTAAGTAGCTTGCGGCTCATCGAGATGGGAAGAGAAAGGAGGGCAGCGCATCTTTATAAACTTGCGGATGCATATGGGCGTCCGCGTCGGTATACATGAAAATGGCTCCGACTGTTCGTTTACCCCCTTATACCAAAAAAAAGTGATAGTTGTGCAATCGTGTTTCGTGCGGCGTTTAAGTTACCGATGGCCCATGGAGGTGGGAGAAGGAAGGTGTGCCCTCCTTTTAAATGTATACGTCGCATCTGAAGAAATCTATGCGGATGTATATGGGCGTCGGTAGTCATGAAAATGACTCCGACTGTTCATTTTGAACCGATTTGAACCCGGGACACAGACGTGAGGACTTCTGTGTTTGAACATTCCCATGACTAGACCACGAGGCAGTCAATCGTGCACACAGTTACCATTTGGACTGAATAGTTTTTCTTTTACAATTTGAACGATGTGCCCGAGCAAAGCCCAGACGTAATAAAAACTGGTGAAATAAACTCTTGAACAAGATTACTTTCGAACAGACACCTTACTCAAGTTACATTTCTTTTTTATTGTTTTCAGTAATGCTTTAAAAGGATTACCCATAAAAATAATTGTAAACTTTATGCCGTCTGAGTAGTCTTTTATTCTATGCATGTACTTGTATTATTGAAAAGTCGCCGCCTTACTAAATATAAATATATATCTTCAAATGTATAAATAAATTCGAGACGCCACAAAGGCATTTATGCTTTGACAATGCATGCGCCTTGAATAGCCGCTAACAAGCTCTATGGCTCTTTGACAAATTACTTGACGAGCAAGACGCGGCGGTGAATGGAGTCGAGGCGGTTTTGATGGAAATGCTCTGTGACGTGTTCTACGAGCCGAATGATAGTGGTTTTGTGATTTGTGATACAGGCCATACTAGGTACATCATTTTAGGAAGGTGGGGGGAGAAAGGGGAGGTACCTCTCGCTTACACGAAACCGTCGTAAAGTGACAGCAGTGCTGTCGCGTGTCATGTGTAGCCGGTGGTCCATTTAGGGGGAATAAGGAGGGCAAAACAACTGTATTTACCATGAGGTTGTCTGTGGGCCTCGGTGGTCATGAAAAAGCTCCAGCTGCTCGTTTGCCCACTTTTACTAGTGGCTTCTGACCTTGACCTACGGCGCTCCATAGGGGAAACCGAGGAGCTAATATGGAGAAGCCAATGTCCAGCAGCGGACGTCCCCAAGTCCCCAATAGTTTTTTAATGTGCCTAAACTATTACTCCGATTGATCTGATTTTTGTTGTGTAGCCTGCAAATGATACACTAAATATGTGGTTTTATTTAACGCCTCCCACTGTTATCAACCTTGTTTAAAATGTCGTGTCGCGATATTTGTACGAGCCGATGTCCAAAACTACTGGGTCAATTTTAATGAAATTTCAAACATATATGAATATTTTCAAATTAAAGGTGTTTGCCACAGAAGCCCATTGCCCGATCAGTGTATAAATATACAATAGCAACGATTTCTCGAAGTATTATATACCTATTGAAAACGAAATTGTTTATTTTTCAAAGTGACTAAGGTTTACAAGAATGTTATTAATTAACATAATTGTGTGGATTTCCTGTATTTTTTTTCAATGGTAAAGGGGGTCAAACGAGCAGTTGTAGCCGTTTTCATGACTACCGACGCCCATAGACATCTGCATAGAGACTATACAGATGCGCTGCCCCGCTTTCTCCTTCCACCTCCATGGGCCACCGGCTACTTACACACCGCACGAAACGCGACAGCACAGCTGTCACTTCACGCCGGTCTCGTCTAAGCGAAAGGGACCTCTCCGGTCGTGCCGGCCCAATTCGACTGCATGCGAGAATGCAGTATGGCACTACCTCTTACTAAAATGACGCAGTAAGACCTGTGTTACACATCAAATACCTCCAAATGTATCCACAATTTGAAACGATGGCCGAGATAAACACAACGATATTTTGAGACGTACACGGATCTATTAAAACACGTATATTATGCATGATATATGCGTACATATGCATACCTATGCATATTCAACGCGTCCCTCGTCAATGCGAAACAAATCAAACATATGCATGGCCAGATACCGTCCGCGAAATGGATTGCCAAGAAAGCTCTTAGCAATCATTAATTAGTGCTCTCGGAAAATTTCCTGCGAGTAAGTAGGGCTTTGAGAGACCTTTTGATCGCAATTTGAAATTAAGTTGCATCTTTTATCACGGTAGTTACATCTTTTATTGCAACTCGCTTAAACGAGACCGGCGTAAACTGACATCTTTGCTGTCGCGTTTCGTGCGGTGTGTAAGTAGCCGGTGGCCCATGGAAGCGGGAGGAGAAAGGAGGGCAGCGCATCTGTATAATCTAACCATGAAGGTGTCTATGGGCGTGGGTAGTCATGAATATGACTCCGACAGCTCGTTTGCTCCGCTATACCGTAAAAAAACAAAACTTAGTTTTTAAAATTTCGACTTGTAATACTTTTTTTTTTCATCCGAATGCTTCAGTCAGAAGTGTTATGTTTTTCGAGAGCATGTATTTTTGTACGATTTTTTGCAGTCATTTTTATGACTAACGCCCATATACATCCGCGTAGTTATAGATAAGCGTTGCCGTCCTACCTTACGTCCACAATACGCCACTGAATTTCAAAAATTGGATCATTTAAAGAGTATTTAAGTAAGAAAGGCTCCCTACCCTAGGCCCTAACACATTTTTTTTTCTACGGGAGTCATTTGATTGACTACCTTAATAGGGATGTCTCAGACACAGGCACGGCATGTAACTTTTAAATAGGTATAGGGATACATCGCCCCGGAGCTTCAGCCACATTGCCGTGGTGCTGGTGCCAGGGGTCAGAATGGGAACGTGATCCCATTACACAATTCCGACGAAGGGACTGTTGAGATGCAGCCGGACAGTCCCCAAGGTGGAGGAGTCTTTTCTCCGTGGCCTGTCTGTAGAGGGATCCTGTTGCCTGTTGATCCGGCACCCTCCAATTACAGCGGCTGAAGGCAGGGGTTTAGTCAGTATTGCATTTAGTGTCCAGGCGGACGGGTCACCCGAATTTCTATGTTATGTAAATAAATTCCCCTGCGTCAAAAAAGGTACAGAACACACATAAATAAACAAACATTATCTTCGCACACCACGCGTCTAATTCACAACACACAAACACGTTTTTAATTCAGTTAATCTTCCAATTTGCCAAATCCCAAACCGCGGGCGATTGTTAAATTTAAATCAATTAATACGCGGTTATGCGTGCAAAGCGCTAACGGGCACGCAAATTTAATTAATCCAAATACGTATTACGTATCGCCATAACGCATACGGATGTCGGACTCGCAGCTGTATTGCTCATTATAAATATAATTACTGAGCCGCAATTTCAAAGAGCACATTTCGATATTGTGAAATATCGGGGAATAAAGTTACGTCGGGTCCATTAAATAATAAACCGCGATAAAATCTGTTGCAAAAGTTCTATTCAAATGAAGTATACTTTAGTATTTAGAAGGGCTTTAAATATTGGAAACGACTTGTCACGACTCTGGCTCTCATTAGTGATGCCGCTTGATAGGCTTATACCTATCGATAGACTATCGATAGACTATCGATAGTCTATCGATAGAGTGGCAATAGTGAGAATATCGATAGGACTATCCTATCGATATCCCAACTGATTTTCGAGGTCAACTTTTGATAGTGGTACTATCGGTAGTTCGGAACCGGCTATGGTATAGTGTGATTTGAGATAAGCTATGGAGGGGATTTGGGGTAAAAGAGGGCAGCATATCAGTATTACATTGACCGTGCGGATATTTATAGGCGTGGGTTATCACTAAATGTGTCCAATTATTAGTTTGTGCCTCTATGCACTTAAAAAAAATCGACTCGATGAATACACTGACTGTTAAAAAATTTTTAAGTTTGTATTTTTTTTTTAATGGTATAAGAGGGCAGACGAGCAGTCGGAGCCAATTTCATGACTACCGACGGGCGTAGACATCCGCATATTCGCAAATGCGTTGCCCTCCTCCTTTCTCTCCCCTCAGCTACACCCACAATATTAATAAACTTTCGTTCACATTTTTATCGATGTTTTCTAAAAACTAAGAAACTATCTATGAATTTTCTAGCAATTTTCTCTCCAAATAATTGAAAATCAAGAAACTTGAAATGTCTAACTTATTTTTTTTCTATTTAATTAATTAATGACAAGACATCTTTACGAGAGTTTCCTAACGTTCCTATGAATTATTTTTATTGTTTTATATTTATTAACTTCTTTTAAAATTAGAGTTACTATTTATGTATATTGTCGGAATCACTATTATAAACACTACATTTTGGATTCCCCACTCGATGGGTTGGATAGGAAAAAAATTGGACCGATGCTTGCGTAATCATGAAATTATAATACAATTTACATAACTGGCTCTTACCGTATACAAAATGTCCTTAAATATACGTCCACTCAAAACAACAGTGTCAGGACACTTTAAAAATACAAAGTTGGGTCCCTTATTTAAAAAAGTGCGGAAAAAGTGCCCCAAAACTCGTTCAAAATTCTAAGGACCCGTCTAATAAACATATTATTTTTAAAACCACTTTTGAAACTCCAGTTTTTAGTCCTCCATAATTTACGTCAGTTTAGCCAAGATGTTTGTCGGGCGGAATATTGATAAGGGTTGTAGGGTTAAGTTTCGCTAAGGGTTGTGTTATGAGCAATTTAATATATGCACACGGGAAGTGACGAGACGCCCAAAAACTTCTAGGGTTGCCGATTTATTTTATAAATAAAGCTAGAGTTAAGTTAATGATTATTTCAATGTGATGTAAGTTTGCCTTAATCTTTACGATTAGCATTTAAAAATAGATAAAAAAAGTAGACTATTTGGTGTGAAAGTTTGACATTGAACTTTTTAAAAAATATCTTAAAAAAATTTTTAATCATTTTTGAATTAAATAAATCATCTACAATACAATATTTTCACGTATTTTAAGACTTTTTTATTGTATTCACAAAATAGTGGTAATATTTCCCTAATTAGCCACAATAATAAACGGGTGCTAACTCTAGCTATATAAATATAACAACATAAATCTAGTAGGAACAGAGTATTTTGGCGCAACCAAAAACTGAAATAATAAAAGAAAAACAACAATTTGGCTAATCATCTGATGATGCTCTTTTTAGGTAAATAATTTTAGATAATAATAGATACCTAACTATTGAAGGAAGGATAAGTATTAATGAATATAGATATTGTTCCATCTTAATAATAAAGTACAATTTGGTTGACGTAGACATGTGGTTAAAAACCACTTTTAAAATAAATATTAAAATATCTCGAGCTTCTAGAGCTCCTGAATATTATATTTAAAGCCGTGAAAGGTATTCCCATTTAAGAATCAGCTACAAGAATAAGATTCACTTATCCTTGATTGCATACCGTTGCATTACTTTCAAGTTTAATTACTTTCAGTAACATTAATTTGTTTGGAACCTGCAATTTGTGTTCTGTCTGGTGAGATTCCCATGCTGCATTGCATGCTGAAAAAAGTACACTTTACTAAGAGGTAATCTTCTTCGTGAAATCTTACGTGACTTACCTACACACATTTATATAATTATTTTGCAAATGCCTTGTACTTTTTCATCCCACCCACCATCCACATATAGACCACCGCGTTTATAAATCGCTCTGTTTCGTGTAAGCGAGAGTTACCTCCGTGGTCGCGCCTATTCAATTCGGCCACATGCGAGCAGCGTAGCACTACCTCTTAGTAAAATACCTTTTAATAAACTCCAATTTCTACACCACATAATATCACCCAGTGCATTATTTCCCAAAACCAAATTCCCCAGCAATATAAACCTAATAAACAATGATAATAGTTTAGAATTTGCGTTAAATGCGCAGTTATTTTCTATTGTAGTGGTGGGGCATGCTTTTACGGTCGAAATACGGTAATATATGGTAATTTACCACGCGAGCCACCAACTAGCCGGTACAAATACGTTTAGAAATATGGCTCGTGTAAGCGTAGCGATTATCTGAAGCTAATGGGTCCTTTAACATGTTTTATCTAGTGTAGAGGTAACAATTATCTTAGAGTTTACGTAATTCCAGAATTCAAACAATAGGAATAACCGGTGCATGGATGATTTGGTGAAGGTGGGGTGGCGCTGGATGCAAAAGGCTTGTGGCCGTCATCTTTGGCGCTCTGTGAAGGCCTATGTCCAGCAGTGGACTTCCTCCTGTAGATGATGAGGATGATGATGATGGTGATGAAATAAGAATAATTGCCACTATCAGTTGCTTACATTTTGTAATACAATCTATGGAAAAAACGTATAGTTTTATATAACTTTGTCTTTTGTAAGGCTCCAAGTTTATATTGCTGCAATTTTATTTATTTTACAAGTTTAATTTGCCATCTTGAAGTAAAACTTCTTTGCGCGCTTGAGTTGGGAAGTAAGCTCACGAAAGCGTTA
This sequence comes from Calycopis cecrops, assembly GCA_001625245.1. Lineage (NCBI taxonomy): Eukaryota > Metazoa > Arthropoda > Insecta > Lepidoptera > Lycaenidae > Calycopis > Calycopis cecrops. The sequence continues at coordinate 173,713 of LUGF01020283.1, forward strand.
CAAAAATGTGTGATCAAAGTCAAGTCAAGTTAAAAAAGAACCTTTACTCAAGTGATTCAGTGCATTATTCGAAACCGTGTTCATTAAAGTGCACAGAAAAATGCGATTCGTAGACTCGCATTTTTCTGTGCGCTTTAAGTTTAATACTATAAAGTACATTTTTCCACGCCCTTTAGACATCGCCCGTAGATTTATATTCGATCAAATGAAACTTTTTGTATTTAAAAAATAAATATCATAATATGACAATATGTTAAGTCATTGTAACTACGCTAATGAATTTGTGTAATAAATCAATAATTAAGTTTTACTTAGGTAGCGCAGGGGAATACATGATACCTAGGAACCCGGGTGGCTCCTAGACCTATGTCCAACTCGACACTTAGTGCATTACCGACTAAACCCCTCCGCAATTCCATTTAATCTTACATAGCGCCCATATTTGGGTTACGGCGACCGTCTCTGTAGACTAGCCAACTGTGCAGGGCATAATAATGTTTCATGTACAATTGCATACTATTCCGTTGTTGCTTATTCCTATGGGACGTATGTATCGAACAACCGGACAGAAATCGGATTCAGGATCGAAAGATCGCATTTTCCGAGGCATGGTGGTTTAACCGCAATTTTCTTGCCTTAAAAATACTGCTATTAGAATTCGAAAAATATCAGTTTTTGGTCCAGTTTAGTGTTTTTTTTGTGTTCATTAATAATGTGTGGTAAATAGATCGTAATGTACATTTCAACTTTTATTTCGGATATTTTCAAACGCGAGTAAACCCGCGGGACGCAGCCAGTACCTGCTATACTGTAAACCTCTCACATATCAATATGATAAATGTGCACCCGCAAGCCTTCAACACCATCCGTGGACTGTGACATATGAGTGCGGACAATATTTTGAAAACATTAAATTGTACGTAGTTATGATGATAAAAGATAGGTACATTTTTTTGATGATTTGTCTGTTTCATTTGAAAGTCTGTATGTATTATCTTCTTTATTGTTTTGTTATACAAGATCTACAGAACGGGTTTGGATCTATCTGTATTTGAGAGCTAGCTGGTGTTTTAAAAATAACCCTTTACATATACATATACCTCTTCCTATGCAGCCGAATTGGGCCGGCACGACCGGGGAGGTACCTCTCGCTCACACGAGACCGGCTTTGCTGTCACGTTTCGTTTCGGTGAGTGAGTTTCCGGTGGCCTGGAGGGTGGGAGGGGAAACGAGGGCAGTGCATCTGCATAGCCTCTATGCGGATGTCTACGGGCGTCGGTATTCATCCAAAGGCTTTGATTGCTCGTTTGGCGCGCTATAGTATAAAAAAAAAACTCGAAAAATATTACTAATTTTTAAGCAGATGCGCTGTCTTCCTTTCCACCTACAGTCCTATGGGCCATCGGCTACTTACAAACCGCACGAATTGCGGCAGAACAGCTGCCTATTCACGCCAGTATCGTGTGAATAAGAAGTACTTCCCCGGTCGTGTCAACCAAATTCCGCTGCCATACACTTACTTTTGCTAAATGAATGGTATCACCACACAAAAATTCTACGGCAGTGGAACATGGCACTACCTCTTGCTATCAATGGCGGAACCACCACATAAAATTACAATATTATTGAGCGCAATGTTTTAAAAGTCGGTTTCGACAGCGCAATTGCAATAAAACGAAAATTCCGCGGCTCTGAAATGTCCTATGGTCTGTGGTTACATCGATTTTAATGGTCTTATTGCTGGATGTCGGCCATCATACTTTTATGTATGCTAACGTGGTGTTAACCGCGGACACATTTATTGGAATATAAAATAATGTATAATATACTTATAATCTTTTTGTCTTCTCTCTGTCTGTTTGTCTGTATGTTCTTTATAGAATCGTAAACTATACGTTTAATCATGTGATGATTTTTAGCAAAGTTGTTGTGCATGAGTCCACGAATGTTTCTGAGTTGGTACCACAAATTTTCGACAGATGGCGGCACGCGTAGTAACGCACGCATGGTACAGCTAGTACATAGACAGTAGTAAAGCGCTTTATTCAAGCGGTACACAAGAAAAAGCACCGTCAGTTTTTTTTAAGGTACGTATAAACTAAATTTTTAGTCAATATGTTAAAGTTTCAGTCACTAAGTTTGACCCAGGAAATCCAGCAAAATAAAACCTTTTTAGTACATAAACCCCGATGGCTTACAATATGTTTTATTGTACCCAGTGTCTGTCGTGTTGTGTGTGAAACCAGCGACACCTCGTCGACGTAGGTTAAATACATCAAGCTGTCCAGGCAGTAGAGAACAGAAAAATACGGTCGAAAAACAATTCACATTTTCTGATGCAGTCTGGTAAAAATAATTTATGATAACCAGCCAAGTGCGGGTCGTACTCGCGCACGATGGGTTCCGTACCATTATTAATATAGGCCGTTTACTAGCAACAGCCTTGCGCTCGCGCCAGTGCAGCGTCACCACCACAGAGCAAAGTATGGTCAACTGGTCACCAATCGCGGCGCACTGCGTCTAAATGCACGGATTATATTTTTTAATTTTGTGTTTTTTTTATATACCTACGTTGGTATTTTTTTTTTTGATGGTACCTATTCAAATTTCCACCACTTTATTAATATCGAGTAATATAAAATAATAATATGTTTTTCGTACTTATAGTCTTTGAGTAAAACCGCGGACAGAAATATGGACGGACGGGCGAAACTATAAGGGTTCTTTGTTTACTACGGAACCCTAAAAAGAGGCACTTAGACTTGAGGACGTAAACTAAATGAAAATATTTTAATAAATAACGATTCACTCAATACGTATCAAACACATAATTTTTCACCAACAAGGGGCTTAGACAGAACAATATACATGAGCAATAATCAAGATGAACACACTAGATAAAGCATTAATTTATTTGTACAACGTAACGTATGTCTAGGGGATGTAATAAATCTCCATTATTTGTCTCGCGCACGGGAGATATGATAAATCTCGTCTGTAACTAATCGGCCGTTTATACGATACCATGCGAGGTGAAACAATACATTATACGTAATGTGTAATCATTAAAAATACCTAAAACTGCTCCTAGATTATTCATTACTAGCTGAAAGCATTATTCCAGAATTTGTTGTCATGCCAACATGGTATCAAGTGGCAAAACTGTCATCACATTAAGATTTTTCCACCCGTTTTAAACAACTCCACGTAGTTTTTCAAAATATCTCTGTAGTCTGTATTATGTTACCGAAGACTAATAGTTATATAACAAAAAAAGTTTTATCAAAACATGTGCTAGCTAAAACCAAATTACAATACAGGTTGATTCAGTAATATTTTTACTGTCCATGTTTCATTAGTGATTAAATTATTGATTGTCTAGGATGTTGGGCTTGTTGAATATCTCTATCTGCGGAGGTAGTGACGAAAACCACAATCCCACAACAAAACGTCGAGAATTGTGAAGTTGGCGAGCACTGGCATCTACAAGTTTTAATTAGGTAAGCAATATTATAATGTCTTCAATTATGGCAGTGATGTTTGAAAGGAATTTATAGAAAATTTTCTACTGGACTATGTTATGACTGTTTTGTGAAAATAACACACAGTAAAACTATTTTAAAAGGTTTTATCTCGGTTTATATAAGTATTTTGCTTTTGCTACACTATTGAGAGGAGATGAGAAACATTTTTGCATATTGGACAATAACATCAAATTCTATGGAGTACTAAATGCTTAACACGCTAAATGCAAAGGCATTAAGCACATGCAGCCTTTACAAATACTAATATTAAACGCATACACGCTCGCCAGATTAAAAACGAAAATAAGGTAATTTTAAATACTTTCAAGTCTCTAAATATTTACATAGCCAAAATGGAGGCGCGCTCTTACATTTTGAACTTTATATTCAAGGACCAAGTGCTAATATTCATTGTATTAAAAGGCTCCGGGGCATGTAGTAGTTTTAAACTCTTATGGCACATTCAAGCCAAATGTCTTTGGTATGCTTTTACGTGAAATGAAGTTTCAGGCGAGAATAACGTTTGTAAGATATAAGAGTATTTAAATTACCTTATTTTATGCACAATTTATCTTAAGTTTACGTCTTTAAAACTTTTTTGTAATAACCTACTACTTTTCGCTAGATGTGAAATGGGTAGAGTTTGTAACAATCTTACTTCCAACAAATATTATAAATGCGAAAGTTTGCATGTTTGTTTGTTTGTTTGTTACTCCTCCACGAAAAACTGCCGACTGATTTCATGAAATTTGGCAGACACAGAGGGTAACTTGGATTAACACAGAATAATTTTTATACCGAAAAATGTTCCTATAGGATAGGATGATATTCTATTTTTCCACGGGATCGAAATTTACGCGGGTAAAACCGTGGGGCGCAGCTAGTGGGATATAAATTTGAAAGGTGTTTCATTATGAATGTCATGGTGTAAGTAGGATTTAGGGGTGGTTTTGTATATCATATTCAAACGTTCTTGTGAATTTTTTGTGTTGATAAGACGATCTAGTTTCAACAAATAAGATCAAGTTATTTTCTAGGAATATTTTTCAGTCTACTTGGAATATTTTACAGTGAATACTAAAATGAAAATTATAATTATAATATAAAAGGTTTTTTATTTAATATATCAGTAGGATACTTTAGGGCGACAACACACACGCGACTTTTAGACGCGGCGACCGGCGACTTAGTCGTTTTTCAGAAGCTGAATGCAGCGACTAGACGCGGGGAGCGTACACGCCAAGGTGCCAACAGACACGGCGACTTAATCGCTAATGTATGTCAACTATACACACAACGCTAGTGTATGTCTAAGTGTAGTCCCGAGATCGCGATACTGTCGCATGACTGTACAACCACCGGCTACTAATACACCGTACGAAAAGCGACACCACAGCTGTCACTTAACGCCGGTGTCGTGTAAGCGCGAGTTACCTCCCCGGTCGTGCCGCCCCAATTTTGCTGCATGCATGCATACATCACGGCACTACTTCTTACTCCTCTAATGCCTTGGTGTTATCAAATATAACATGATGCTCAAAATACTGAGTAATGAAACGGCTGAGCACCTACTCGTGGCTGGAGAATGATATCCGCAATTTCAGCAAATGCATTTTTAGTCCAACAGCAGGCATTTAATTAAGGCAAAGTAATATTAAAATTAGCTACCGAGTTACGGATCTAATGTTGGACTGAAAACAAAGAAGTCTCAATGGCTGAAGCAATTTGTGCGTTGATTAAAATTTATTGTTTTCCCGCCTCCTATTTCTGTCGCTTGATGAGTTTTTTGGGATTACATAAATTAGGGACGAAGCTGTTTTTTTAAAGCGATTTTTTTGTAATTTGTTTCTTTATTTATACGGGGCGTCATCAAAATCAGTTTTTTGGGAATGTGACTAGTCTCATAATAATTATCTTTCTATGGTCATTCATCTTAGATGCGGCTTTCAATCCAGCTCAGTGTTTTAAGTTTTTAAACTTTTTTAATATACTTATATCAATGCGTGTCTTATGGAATTAGGGGTCAAACGGGCGTTTGGAGAATCGTTATGACTAAAGTCGCCCTTTGACAACCACATATGATTATGCAGAGGTGTCGCCCTTGTTCGTTTCTCCCTACCAAAGGGCCACCGGTAATTCATACATAAGAATAATATATTATATTAAATGCAATCGCGTGGTTATTACGTTGCGCTTTCGGTCTTGCTGGCCCAATTAGCCTGAAATGTTCAATATCTTACGAGAATTATGTATGGCTAGCTGCGCCCGCAGTTTTACCCGTGTAAATTTTAATCAAGTGGAAAATAAAAAATCATCCCATGGAATCCCATAGAAACATTTTTTGGTTTGTGTTAATCCAAGTCACTCTCTATGTGTGTGCCAAATTTCATGAAAATCGGAGCCGCAGTTTTTGTGTGAAGGAGTAAAAAAAAAAACATACAAACTTTCGCATTTATAATATAAGTAGCTATGGGATTAATTAACGAAGCCAGGTATTTTATTTTATTTTTATTTTATTTTATTTTCAAGGAACACAAACAGTAACATTAGACATTTTTAAATAAATCATAATATAAAACATAACTTAAACAAAAACTGTGTCCACTAATAATAATTAAAACTTAATTAACAGCATCCGCTAAAGTACGCTAAAATTAATAACTTACTAATCACAAAAAAAAAAAAAAAGAAACAACATGTATGACAATGAAATTATTGGTCTAAAAAAATAATGAATTGAACTTTAAAGTTTTAATCCTAATCTTTTTTTTGTGTTGTGCTAGAGTATTGTTCACTAAAAAAATAAGTAGTAAAATATTTTTCCAAAATTAGCCTTCTTAACGAGCGCCAACCATCCCGATCTTGGGCTTAAAAATACATATTTCAAAATTATATTTGATAAAAATATTTTCACTTAGAACTCCATTTTCATAATTATTTTTTAAGTTTACGCGAATAATATACATTGTAATAAAACTATTTCAATGGATTTTGTAGCGGTTTATTTAAATCCGAAATGTCAGGATCGAAAAATAATTAAATCATTAATCCATTTAAATTAGATACTAATTCGGAATGAGTGAAACATTTAAGTGGGCGACTGAAGAAAAGCTTTCACGGACGGAAAATCTTTTTAAAAAGGTCAAGTTTGTAGCACTCTCAATCGGCAAGTGCATGGAGATGTATAATGCATGCGAAGATAGGTCACAACCATGTTAAGTAGCCAGCTGGTCTCTTAAGGAACGGGTGCGGAATACAAAGTTGATAGCGTGATATTATGTAAATATTACTAAGGCAATTGATGCGGTTTGGAATTCCATGTCATGAACGTATAAATGTGTTAATGAACATTATTGAATTCAGTACGAATGATAATCACAATCAAACACACAGTCAAATTCATAGTCTTAGTGAAGTAAAGAATTCCTTTCGAGGGCAATGCATACGCCTCTACGATAGAATCCCAGAAAGCGTCCAAAAAGTTTCAATTAATAAATTAAAAAAAAACTTGTTAAAGAGCGTTTATGTGGTAAGGCGTATCTACTATACGGTAACAGATTTCATGACGGATACCACATCTTGGGATTAGTACCCTCCCAGGCTGTTTCTGTACCATAATAATTATTGTAAATTCATAAATTGTATATCATTTATAATATGCAAATATATTTGTATTTTCATTTTTTTACTTTTATTTTTCACCACAATATCATGAGGCGGTGGTAGATGTAATTGTCCATTTTCAAAAAACTTTTGCCAGTGGCCCATAGGAGGAGGAAAAAGGAGGGCCTCTGTACGGATGTCAATGGGCGTCAGTAGTCATAAAAATGGCTCCGACTGCTCGTTTGCCCTTTTACACTATAAAAAAGGAAGATAGGCCACGATCGTGTTAAGTAGCCAGCTGTGTTGATAAGGAACTGGTGTGGAATACAAAGTTGATAGCGTAGTATGTAATATTATTATGGCAACTGATGCGGTTTCGAATTCCATGAATGTTTTAATACAACAGTCGATGCTTGAGTTTTTATCTTATTAATATTATAAATGCGAAAGTTTGTGTTTGTTTGTTACTCCTTCACGCAAAAACTGCTGAAACGATTTTCAAGATATATAGCACACACATAGAGGGTAACTTGGTTTAACACATAGGATAGTTTTTATACCGAAAAAAATGTTCTTATAGAATGCCATGGGATGATTTTCCACGATATCAAAATTTACGCGGGTGAAACTGCGGGGCGCAGCTAGTATTAGTATAAAAAGCAAACGAAAAGTGGGAGCCATTTTAATAACTCCAACGCCCATGGACAGACATAAAACTATACAGATGTGTCTCCCTCCTTCCTCCTCCTTCCTCCTTCCTCCGTGGGTCATCGACTTACACACCGTACACACACCACCACAGGTGTCACTTTACCCCAATATCGTGTAAACGAGAACATACAAACTTACATTACAACAGAACTATCACCTTACTACAGTACTACCATTTCTAGTCGTGGCCCAATTGGGCAATACTATACTGCACCATCACATTTCCACGCCAATATCATTAATTGTCAATTAATCAGAGTCCCACAGCGTCGCTACGGGTATATACGGTGTAAGCAATCCATAAAACAAATCCTATTTCTCTTACAATTCTCGAAAAATGTTTTGCAATCTCCATAAATGGGTCGACTCGTTTCGGCGGCAATAAAATTTACGATAACAAATAATATTAAACGCTATTTTCATTGAATTAAGTTTCAATTTGCGTTCCACATTCATAATTCAAAATTTTTCATCTACGAAATGAACTTTGATATTTTCGACTTTTGTTTCAGGAGTTATTTCAAATGTGTTTTTGTAACACAATTGATTTAGCCGAAATGGCTAGGGAATATTGTCGATTATGGTTGCTGTTTAACAATGGGATAATATTGATGATGTCTATGAGCGTCTCGTCGGTAGTAATGAAAATGGCTGCGACTGCTCGTTTTGCCCTTTATGCTAGTAAAAGAAAAGAAAAGCGACTGCTGATATGTCCCGCTCTATACAATATTTTTTTTTTAACTAAACCTAGACATCTAGTACACATTTACCCAGACAGATAATAGCCACTATAAGCCCTTTAATGAACACCAAATTAGCTGATATACTATAATAGCAAGACTTTAATCTTGCACAGAAAAAAGAACGACGTCAAAGAAAAACGCGCAAGTTGGCTTTTAATTTAGATAATGTTAAGGCTCGCCGGATTAGATAAACCTCATACATCACAAACAGCCTTTTATTCATCGGAAAATTGAAGTTATTTATTTATTTATTCCGACTAAATATAATAGGGCTCTTAATATAACGTTTTATAACCAGGGTCGTTCTTGTATAACAAATAAATAAAAGAATATTATGTTTATTGATACACTTAGTTTCTTTATAGTAGGTATAAGTGGGCAAACAAACCGAAACCAATTTCATGACTACCGACGCCAATAGACATTCGTATAGAGGCTATACAGATGAGTTACCCTCCTTCCTCTTACTCCCTCCATGGGCCACCGGCTACTCACACACAGCACGAAACACGACAGCGCAGTTGTCACTTTACGCCAGTTTCGTGTACCACTGAATATCGTAGATACAATGATTTGTCACTTATTGATATTATATCTTGATTAAATAATGCACTTTTTTATAGTATATCCCTTTATTATTAATTTAAATTACATGAATTACGATCGGTTTCAATAGCGTATGCTTTAGGGATAATATATCCTATGATGAGTTGTAGAAACCGGTTGTGTTTCATGTAATTTAAATTAATAAGTGAAAATAGTATTCTAAAGTACATTATTTAATCACGACATGATAGTGAAAATAACGAATATACTATAGTTTTTAGGGTTTAGGTAGGTACTTTCTTTGCTGTCAGTTTGTCTGTCACCAAGCTGCATCTCATGAATAACGATAATGTATTTCTATAACAACAACCATGCTGATATAATACCGGTATAATAACGATTAGATAGGTAATTAAATCACTGAAAAAAATAAAAAGAAATATTTAAAGATAAATAAAGATTATCTCAACACAATTTGTATAATTAAAAAATCTGAAACGTACCTTTTTGTAAGATGAATAGCGATCTGAAACAAAAAAAAACACTTATATTAATTAATATGCCATCATTTACAAAAAAGACACAATGAATCATCCGAGAGTGAGGATAATTTAGAAAACAATGGCTTTTATAAATGGCTGAATCTCGGCGAATATTTTCTTGAGGTACAAAAATGTTGAAGAAACTCTCTTGGAATTGATATCATCTGTTGTTTATTTTCTTAAAATGTAGCTTACTACATTGGAAAATATTCAGGGGGATATAGCAAATATTTTTATTGTGATCAACACATTATTATCTATCGGTAAGTATGTATTACTAAAATGAAAAGAACGTGTTTGTAGTTATACAACCATCCAATGACATGTGAGAAAGTGGGAATCTAATGCAGATGCGTTACTCTTTTTATAGCATAGGAGGCAAACGAGCAGTTGGGCCACATGTTGTAAATTGATCACCAACACTCACACACATTCTCAACAACCTTTGAGAGAAGAATAAGCTCTTTTTTGAAGATCCCTAGGTCGTATAGGTCCGGAAAAATCGAGGGAGGCAGCTGTTTCCACATCAAAGTGGTGCGTGGGATGAAATTGTGCTCAAATCGCACAATTACTCCTCTAACTATATTTAGAATTTTCTTATGAAGAATATTGTTAGACATAGCTTAAATTTCTACTCTTATATTATTTTTGAATATTTCCCCGAAAAATACTTACGTAAAAATACAACAAGAGGTTAATAATGATAATAAATATGATGAAGAGGTTATTAATGATAAATATAATGACGTTTCCTTCTTTTTCATTTCTCCAATACATAACAAGATAAACAACTCAATTCAATTAGGATTCCTTACAAGTAACCTTACACGGGCTTTTTAAAAGAGGGTCTTATCCGCATGAAACACGATAGCCGTCTGGTCCGTCCAAGCTAATTCAGGGTAAATGTATCACTTTGTCAGGGATGGAAACTTAACAATCTTAGCCAATGAGCGTGCATAAAGACGTTGAATAACAGAAATGATTACAGGTCTGGATCAGAAAGGGTTTGATATCATGTTTCTTTATTTTAATTTTCTTTTATTTATTTTTATTTTATTTATTTTATTTAGGAACCAAACAATTATCATAAGACTTAGGACATTTATAACAGATTTTAAAAAAAAATATAACAGATATCGAAATGTGGTATGTTGTCGATGTAAGTAGTTTAAGTATCCTTATACCGACAAGTAAGCACTTGTGTTACGGGTACTAGACAACGGAATATATTTAATATGTTTTATAAGTTTATGAAAGATTTTATTTTAGATTTTTATTATAGAAATACATATAATACATATATAAATATCCATGACCAAGGCGGGATTCGAACCCGCGACCACTGGCGCAACATGCTCCACTAATCCGAGCCCTGTACCACTGCGCCAGTCTGGTCGTCAGATCGTCCTTTGATAGAAGAATAATCTCTATAATGATACCTGGGTCGTACCGATCCGGAAACACCGATCCTCCCCATCCCATCCTACCAATGCACCACAAACCACAATAAACGCGTCAGCTAAGTTACTTAGTTGCTATGCACGCGAGAGGTACCTCGCTATTGAGTCCACGGGAACTCATTACAGGCATCTCATAAGCATATTTTCACGATTCCAATGAGTTTTACACGCCCGCATCCAGAACTTTTAATGTATTCTTTTTACACGTGCACTCCGCATAAACTGGCATATGCAAATTTCTCGCACGGAACATGCACCTGCTTTGTGGGGGAACACAAAAGATTTTTGAAATTTTAAATGAATTCATAATTGCTAGCCGTAATCATGTTTTGTTCGGGTTCTTGTTTGCATTTTTCAAGAGATAATTATATTCCAGCATGGGAAACGCTTGGCTGTATGAAAAAGTTTCATAACGATATTGTTCTGATTACTTTAAATACTAATTATATAAAATCTTTGATTATAATAGCTAGCTGCGCTCTGCAGTTTCACTCGAGTAAGTTTCGATCTTGTGGAAATATCTAAATGAAAAAGATGGCCGATTTTCAGACCTACGCTATATAAGAAGCCGGTGGTCCATGGAGGTTAGAGGATAGAGGAGGGCTGCGCATCTGTATAGCCTCTATGCGGATGTCTATGGGCGTTGGTAGTCAGGAAAATTATGGATTTGGACTCCTCGTTTGCCCCTAATACCATGAAAAAATTTACAATCACGATACATACGTAGTTTTTCTTATCTATCTTTAGTATTATGTTTGACATTTTTTTATTTTTTGTTTTTCATAGCGGCAACGGAAATATATAGTTTGTGAAAATTTCAGCTTTCTAGCGGTCACGGTTTATGAGATACAGCCAGACAGACAGACGGACAGATAGACAGACAGACGGACAGCAGAGTCAATTGGGTACGGAACCGTAATAATGTGGCTTAGGTACATAACTCTATATTACAAGCTCTTTAATTCAACAAAGACAACTTTTTTCCTTTTCGTTGACGCTGGAGAAAGCATTATCGTACTCAGCCCTTGCACAAGGCACCCCTTCAGCTGCTATAGGTAATTGAAGGGTCCCGGATCTGCAGACATCCTGTTGCCTCTCCAAATCTCCTCTCTCTTCACCTACAGGCTGGTCTCGGCGCAAAAACCAGACTTCTTGGGGACTGTCCTGCCTCTGAACAGTCCCTACTACGACGTCGGAACAATGGGGTCAGATTCCCATCCTGACCCTTAGCCCAGTGCTCTAAAGGAGCACGCCACCAATGCGTCTGAATCGAAACTTCCAGACATCCCAATCCTCGCCGCCGTCTTCTTATTCAGAGGGACGGGTGGACTATCCATCAGCTAAGCTGCTTTTAGTCTGGCCTCTCTCCTCAAGGCTGTCCGGCATAGCCTTGGGGATCACAGAGGTCCGCCATACCCTATCAAGGAAAGGTGGCAGCATCTTTTGGGTAAACAAAGACAATCTACTTAATACTCACTCACATTTACAATATTATATTTAAGAGGAGAAAGGAGGGCAGCGCATCTGCATAGCCTCTACGCGGATGTTTGTGGGCGTCGGTAGTCATGAAAATTGCTCCGGCTGCTCGTTAGCCCTCCTATATCATAAAAAAAAGTACTGGGTATACACAATAGTATAAAGTCGTATCTCATATTATATTATGATCATAAATAGGTTACGACTTTATACTTTTGTGAATATAACACACAAAAGGTCATCAGGAAGAGCTATAAACTTCTTTGTCACTGATCAACAAGCTTTCTTCTTGTAGTGTATGAGGGCAAACGAGCAGTTGGAGCCATTTTCATGACTACCGACATCCGTAGACATCTGTACAAGGGCCATACAGATGCCTAACCCCCTCTCCCCCTCCTCCTTCCATGGATATCTTGTAACCAAAAATTCTGCTCATGATAAATCTAGTTACAAGATGGAGCAAGATGGAGTCAGCTCCATCTTGTAACTGATTTTACTGAAAAAAATATGATTCTGAAAAGAAAGGTAGGAAAGAGAAAGAAGACAAAAGTAAGCGACGTACACGCTAGGTTTTTGAAGTAAAACTTCTATTCGCGCGCTTGACATGCGGAGTAAGCTGGCGAGAGCGTTACAAAAATCACATATCGGGCGAGGTCAATGGAAGTTGTAATTCAGATTCAAAATTCAAATTCGATTTAAGTGAAACTATTTTGTATTAAAAAATTTCGTATTACATTTTTTTTATGATATAGGGGGGCAAACGAGCAGTCGGAGCCATTTTCGTGATACCTGCCGGTGCCCAAAGACATTCGCATAGTTTCTATACAGATGCACTACCCTCCTGGCTCCTACCCATTTACATGGCACGCGACAGCACAGCTGTCACTTTACGCCGGTCTCGTGTAAGCGAGAGGTACCTTCCCGGTCGTACCGGACCAATTCGACTGCATGCATGCATGCAGTGCGACACTACTTCTTACTACTTACACCTCTTATTAGCTACATAGATGCACAATTTTAATAGGTACTAGAACAATTTTATGGCGAACTGAAATAAAATCTAATCTTATTCCTTCAATTTATAACCCAAAAAATATATCTTTTTTATTTTTATTTTATCCCAAATCTGCCCGAACCGATGGCCGTAATACTTAATGTATTGTGGGGCTCTCAAGTTTCTATAGTACTTTACAAAAAGGGTCGACGCTTCAAAATGAATAGTCTTATTTATCTGACACTTCTTATATCTGAACGGTTCTGTTCTTTTTATCAACGATTGAATTTATAGAGGCGTTATATTCCCGTAGTTCTAAGATATAAGACATTAATATTAGCTATCTGTATGATAGAAGAACGAGCTGCGGTCGTTTGTTCTCGTATCGGCGCCTATAAATATCAGCCTAGTTATGTTTTTATAGTATACTAGCTGCGCTCCGCGGTTGCACTCGTGGAAGTTTCGATCCTGTGGAAACACCGATATGAAAAATAGATGTTGGCTGATTCTCACACTTACCCTCACACACACTTTTGTTACAATTGTTCTACCCGTTTCGAAGCTGTATGATAACTAACATTGTGACACGAGAAATTTATATATATATAGAGATTTTTTTATACGAAACGAGCATTCGGGCTGTTTTCATAACAAGCGCGCCCATAGACATCCGCATACGAATACAGATGCGTTGCCCTTTTTCCCCCTGCCTCTCCATGAGCTACCGGTTACTTACACACTGCACGAAACGCGACTGTCTACTGTCACTTTACGTCGGTCTCGTGTAAGTGAGAGATACCTCCCCGGTCGTACCGGCCCAATATGGCGGCATGCAAGCATGCAGTGTGGCACTACCTCTTACAATATTAATCTGATAATACATTTAATTTACAAAAAATGTGACATTGGACATCATGGTTATCATATGTCCTAAAAGTGGCTTTCAGTAAACGAACTGATGCTGCTGATAGTGAAGTAAGAATTAGATAACAAAAACGACCTTAATAGGTACCTTAATATTTATTATAAGGGTATACCTAATAACCGCAATTATACCCTTCGCATAGTAATATAACTTTATAGTACTGGAGATAATAAATGTATTATTATAGAATGGAATATGATATCATAAACTATGATATCAAATGAATATCATATTGCTGATGCTATTAATTTGCCTTTAAACTTTTGTGATCATATATTGAGGTTTTAGTCTCAGTATTATCTTTCTCTTCGAACAATTAATTATTTAATAATTAATTTACCAATTTACTTACGTACGTAATTAAAAACAAGAAACCGAAAGAAAAACGAAAACAAAATAACAATCATATTTACGCCAGTTCCGTAATAGAGAGTGCAATAATAAGTAATTAACTGCAGAAAGTGTAGATTACATTTTCAAAAACCGGCCAAGTGCGAGTCGGACTCGCACATCGAGGGTTCAGTACCAACGGAAGGGTCTCTGCGACATTTTTTACCAGACAATAAAATAAGTTGGTTTTTCATATTCACCATTGACTGTGACATACGGACAGACAGACATGACGAATCTATAAAGGTTCCGTTTCTTACCATTTGGCTACGTAACCCTAAAAATGATATAATATAAGATATACCTATATTTTCACAACTTCACTTGCCTCCTCTTGACTTAAGGCAAGATGTAATGCCATTGCTGCATTACAGTCGAATCGGGCCGACATGTGAGTTGCTTGGCGCTTATGCGATGTCACTACAAGCTGACAACCTCGCTGTTGCATATCGTACAGTTTTTATGAGTTTCCGGTGTACATCGTGAAAGAAGAAGTAAGGAAGGCAATGCATAACTATGTTTCGAATGTTTTAGCATCAATGTGTCGACGAAGGAACAAATGAGAATAGAAATCTAGATATTTTTGAAGACAATATAAATAATAACTTAAGAACATTAAAACAAATATTATATAAATAGTAAATGATATTAAAATAATTGTATTCCTATAACAACTTTTTTATTTATAATTGTTGCACCCTTTTCACTGTTAAACTCTTTGTTAAATTATATATTTTGTGATTATGTGTTTATGTCTTGTAGTGGCAAATTTTTATGTTTGTTTGGTTTTTTTTTCTCTTTTAATTTTTGTGTTTTTTTTTCTTTTTGTCTACTTTCCTCTATTAATTTTTTTATATGTACACATGTGTTATGTTATAGTCATATTCTTAAATGCTACATTGTAATCCAATTTTATCTTGATTATAATGTGTTTTGTGTATTAAAATAAATAAATAAGACTTTATGTGACTACCAAATGCTCACTCTGCTTGTTCCTTAGCTTAGTATATCCGTTTCTCACTCTTTTGTTCGTCTCTTCTTTGTCGTCTCTCTCAACGTAACTTTTCATGCACTGGTACGAATCATAACTTAAATATTTAAGATTCTACTTAGCGCACTCACAATCAATATCGATCCAGGCACTTATAGCCGTAGGACGGAGTATAAAGATGAGGGCGAGTCCCAATTATTTTGATAGAGCTAACAATTAACATTCAGCTACTGTTGTGGGTTGAGTTATGAGATTTCGAATAACTCAATAATTTCTGTCCGAAATAAATTACGAGCCTACCCCCTTTCGAGGAGTTGAGCTTACGTCAATTAATCATTAGTAAGTTGAGACGTCTCACTGGAAAGTTACCAACAAAATCAAACGCTTCAGAAAACGTAGAGGCTATTTTATTGTTCGTCAAATTATAGATTTTGATGTTAATTTTGTTAAATTCTGTATAACTTATCGTATCTTAAAGTCTGTACTATTATATTTTGTGTAATAATAAATGAGTAATTTATTTTTATCAAAAATTGTAACAAAATATTTATATTGTTCACAATTTATATAAAAACGTAATTAAAATGAATGCAAACACGTTGATAATGAAACATTATTCGACAGTGTAATGTAAAATTGAGCAAAAATTATGCGAAGTTAAGTAATGTTATAAATT